>JAODAL010001895.1:0-212880 GCA_025379985.1 Phyllomedusa bahiana
AATTTTTTAGATGCAGGGGGGGCTGGCCAGGGCGGGGAAGGTTTTTTGGCAAAAAAAAGCCTGCTCGGCATGTGGTATTGGGGGTAGGCAAGGGCAAACGTGGCGGAACCCATCTGTGCCCACCAGAGGGAAAGGAAACTTTTCCCAAGGCCAAAACCCTGGCAATGCCACTTCAGGTTTTTGGGCTTTGGGATGGTTTGGGGGTTAAAGTGTTTCTTCTGCCCCAAACCGGGAAGACAGAAGGTGGCTGCTAGACGGATGTAGGTGAGGTCATCAAACTGGCGGGGGGGAAAGGGGAGGAGGGTTTCTCTGGTGATGTGGTGGTACCGGGGCGCGGGGGAGGCTGAACGGAGGTGATCCCTGATCATGACCTGAGAGAAGGAGTGAGGAACGTTTGGGGGTGGCGGAGAGGAGAAGGGCCGGAGACAGGGGGTGTGACAGTGGTTGGGGGCCCCCGACGTGGGGTCTGGCCTTTTTTGGCCAAGTGTTGCCTCCATTTCAACTCAGCATTCCTGCATTGACTAAATGTTGGTGGTGGTTAACCACCTAAGGTTCTGCCTCACTTATGCTTTTACGGAAAAAGGCGGCTATACATCGGGGTGAATCAGAGGGCTTGCTCAAAAAGGGCCCAGCTTGAGAGGCCCTGGCTTTTTGACGGCGAAAAGCGAGGAGGGGGGGCTTGCCCGCTGACTGTGGCGGGGAATCATATCAGCGGACTTCTGCCCCCGCCCTCCCCCTTTTTTTGAGGCGGAACCCGTATGACATCCCCCCCCATCGCCCCCTCGTCCATGATAAAAGCGCTCGCAAAAAATTTGCTAAAAAAGACCCGTTGGATCTGAAAATGTCATCATCATATCATCAACACAGGTGACTTCGTCGTCCTACATTCTGCATCCAGGAGCTGTGGGCACAAGCGGGGGGGAAACTGAAAGGCTTGCCGACCCCCCCGGTTTTTTGCCGATTGCCGGTTTCCCTTCTCCCTTGAGGGCACGTAACTGGGGTCGAGCAGTTTAAAAATTTTTGGGCCCTCTTGATCTTTTAACATGCCTTCTGCCCCAACTGCATTTTCTCAAAAAGGGGGCTTCAGAAAATGGATCACCCACATGGGGGGTACCCATTTAAATTTTTGGGCTGCTTCTTGTTGGTCGGTTTGTGATGATGCTGATGACGACATTTGTGGCCGTGACGGGGAGGACGAGGAGTAAGACTGCTGGATGCAGGTTGATTAACCCTGGCGGACAGATTGGCGAGCTTTTTGTTACTGAGATTCCAGGGCCCTGCCCCAGCGTACAGGCTGCGGTCCTGAACTGCGATCCGCTGGAAATGGGTTCGCCGCATGGAAGGAGCCCTTTTCTCTGTCCTCTCCCCCATGTCCACCCCTCTTTGCTCGTTTTCCATGAATTTCGCTCCATGTTCAGAAATATAAAAATTTGAGGGGGTATGGAAGAGTTTTGGAAAGTTCTTTTTAAAAAAGGGGCAAATCCAGCTTTTCTCAAACCCCTAAAAACAAAACAAATTGTGGATTAAAATTTAACTGCAAAGTAGATTATCAACAAAGCTTGACTGCCCAAAAGGGGAAAAAAAAAAACTGTCTGAAATGTTAAACGGTAAAAAAGGTATTTTTGGCCCCCCTTTAAATTTCACCTGTGGTACTACAAAATTGCGTTTTCAAATTAACTGCAAAGTAATCTATCAACAAAGCGGGCCTGCGCAAAGTAAAAAAACACGTATCTGAAATGTATTCGGATAATAAAAGGTTTTTTTTTGGCCCCTATCAATTCACTGGGGTGACTAAAAAATTGCTGTTTTAAATTTAACTGCAAATAGATCTATCAACAAAGCTGGCCTGCGCCAATAAAAAAAACACGTATTGAAATGTATTCGGATAAAAAAAAGTATTTTTTGGCACCTTTAATTCAACTGGGGTGACTACAAAATTGCTGATCACTTTAAGTGCAAGGGCCTAAAATAACAAACTGTAGTGCCCCAAAAGTGAAAAAAAACGTACTGTAATGTATTAGATAAAAAAAGGTATTTTTGGCACCATCAATTCACCGTGTAATACACAATTGCTGGATTCAAATTTTTAACTGAAAGGTGGCTCTATCAACAAATCGGGACTCGGAAAAAGTGCAAAAAACACGAAATTTTAAATGTATTCGGATAAAAAAAAAGGTATTTTTTGGCACTATCAATTCACCTCTGGTGCTAAAAAAAATTGCTGTATTAAAATTTTTAACTGAAAAAGTGATCTATCAACAAAGCTGCCAGCGAAAAGTGAAAAAAACGTATCTAAAAATGTATTCAGATAATAAAAGGTATTTTTGGCCCCTTTCAATTCACTGGGGTGACTAAAAAAATTGCTGTATTACATTTAAGTGAAAAGGTGCCTCAATAAAACAAAGTGTAGTGCGCAAAAGTGAAAAACCGTATCTGAAATGTATTCGGTATAAAAGGATTTTTGGCACCTATCAATTCCCCTGTGGAAAACTAAACAATTGTGGATTCAAATTAACTGAAAGGGCTTATAAAAAAAAATTTTGGACGGGGCAAAAGTGCAAAAAACACGTATTTTTTAATGTATTCGGATAAAAAAGGTATTTTTTGGCACCTATCAATTAAACCTGGGGTGACTAAAAAATTGCTGTATTCAAATTAACTGCAAAGTAGACTATCAAAAAGCGGGCCTGCGCCAAAGTGAAAAAAAACGTTCTGAATGTATTCGGATAAAAAAAGGGTATTTTTGGCCCCTTTCAATTCACTTGTGGTGATACAAAATTGCTGTATTCACATTTAAGTGAAAGGTCCCTCAATGAACAAAGCGTGGTGCGTCAAGTGAAAAAAACTATTGTAATGTATTCGGTAATAAAGGTATTTTTTTGGCCCCTACAATTCACGTGGTAATACAAAATTGTGGTTTAAAATTTCTGCAAGGGGCTCTATCAACAAATTGGACGGGGGCAAAAGTCAAAAAACACGTTCTGAAATGTATTGGATAATAAAAGGTTTTTTTTGGCACCTTAAAATTCACCTGTGGTGAAAAAAAATTTGCTGTTTCAAATTTAAGAAAAGTGATTTTCAAAAAAGTGGCCTGCGCCCATAGTGAAAAAACACGTATTGAAATGTATTCGGAAAATAAAAGGTATTTTTTGCCCCTTTTAAATTCACCTGTGGTGACTACAAAATTGCTGATTCACATTTAAGTGCAAGGTCCCTCAATGAAAAAAGTGTAGTGGCAAAAGTAAAAAAAACAGTACTGAAAGTATTCAGTAAAAAAAGGATTTTTTGGCCCCTTTTCAATTCACCTGTGGGACTAAAAAATTTGCTGTATTCACATTTAGTGAAGGGGGCCCTCAATGAAAAAAAGCTGTAGTGCGCCAAAAGTAAAAAAACAGTATATGTAATGTATTCATATTAAAAAGGTATTTTTGGCACCTATCAATTCCCCTGTGGTGACTACAAAATTTCTGTTTCACATATAAGTGAAAGGGTGCCCAAGAAAAAAAGCTGTAGTGCGCCAAAGTAAAAAACCCGTATAGTAATGTATTTCGGATAATAAAAGGGTTTTTTTTGGCCCCTTTTTCATTCCCCTGGGGGATACAAAATTGCTGTATTCACTTTTAAGTGCAAGGTCCCTCAATGAAAAAGCTGTGTGCGCCAAAGTGAAAAATACGTATCTGTAATGTATTCGGATAAAAAAAGGTATTTTTGGCACCTTTCAATTCCCCTGTGGTGTAAAAAGCTTATTCACTTTTAAAGTGCAAGCTGCCTCAATGAACAAAGCTGTAGTGCGAAAGTGAAAAAACACGTATCTGTAATGTATTGGAAAATAAAAGGTTTTTTTGGCACCAAAAAACCGTCTGACTACAAAATTGCGGATTCTAATTTAAACTGCAAGGTGGTATATCAAAAAGTGGAATGGGCAAAATTGAAAAGAACCCCTATCTGAAATGTATATGATAATAAAAGTGGAGTTTTGCCCTAACAAAGAGTTAGAAAAGATGTGTACCTAAATAAGTTCAGGCTGCCCAATATCCAGGAAAATTTCAATAGAAAAAAAGTAATAAAAAAGCTATTGCAGTGCAATGTCTACACTAAATTTTTGGTGAACTTTATCCGTATTCTTTATAGAGCTTGTCTTGTTCGCCCCGGGCCCCCCCCCCCCCCCCCCCCCTCCGTGACTTTACGGGTAGATCTCCTTTAAAATCTCTACCTAACTACTAAAACTTCCAATCTTGATCTAACTAAGTTGAAAAAATCACAGCTAACAGTAGAGGTTTCTTGTGAAGAAATAGAATAATTTCGTTGAGCTGGTTGGCAAGGGGAGAGGCACGTCCTACGCTATGGAAAAGCTGAGAGACACTGACATGAACAGGAAGGGCTGTTCTAGTAAAACGAGGTCATGGATTTTTCCCGCAATCGAACCTACAATCCCCGTCTGACTCCACACAATTCACCCGTCTATTTGTAAGTGATTTGTGGCCGCCCAAAAATTTAAGGGGAAACCGCTGAAAAAAGGGGGGGGCGATCTAAAAGATGATGCACGATTTTTTTCCTAAATTAAAGCAGATCTAAAAATTTATCAACATAAAAACTTGCCGATTTCCTTTGTCGTAATAATCACTCAACACTGAATAAAGGGTGGATATGGCATCCTTGATCTGGCTGGGAGGCCCCTTTTTGAAGGTGGCGGCCCTGCCCCTCATTCCAGGGGGGCCGAGGCCAGGGTGCAGAACTGTGCCACATAGTCACCTACGGCAGAGTCTCCTTGGTGTAAATTTAATAAGGCGGGGCCGGCGATAATCTGGGCGGTTCTCAAATATGCTGCGTGCCCGGCCCGGGGTTTCCCGGAAAGAACCTGACCCCAAACGCCACCCCTTCAGCCTTTTTTGGGAGGAAATGACTACCCAATTCAGCGATATGACGAGCATTGGGGATAAAGCCCCTGCGCCTTGAAGTCCCCCTCAATTTTTGATGGGATAGACAGTGGGGGCCCTTTTGGCCCGCAGGGGCAATGCGGGAACCGGGTGCAGCGGGAGACACGGGGGGGATTTTCTGCTGCTGGGGGGCAGGAAATGCTGCATCATGGCAGTGAGGTGGTGAGTTGCTTGCTGGCGATTGCTGTGATTATGAGCCCCGAGGTGGTAAGGGCAGGCGGTCGGCAGAGGCACCTTGGCGGGATCCATGGCCGGATCTTACTGTCACGGTCAGCAGTAGTGGATCCAATGGACCACCGCAAGCGATGGTATAAGCCATGCCAGGGAACAGAATCTAAGTAGGTCCCAGTATTCACCAGAGCCCGCCACAAAGCGGGATGGGACTTGCTGCGGCGGGAGCCTACCAGGTCGCTACCAATGACGTGACTTGCTTGCGGTGGCAACCGAGGTGTAGCGTGGTCCAGAATCGTAAGGCAAGGACGTAGTCGGGGACAAGCGGTAAGGTCAGGACAGGCGGCAATGGTTCATGGTCGAGGGACGGAGGCAAATGCTACAGTAATGGTATAACGGACAAGACTTTCTCTATAGGCTATACGGCACTAAAGATCCGGCAAAGGGATCAGGTAGGGGCAGGCTTAAATAGGGGCAGCGACCGGCAATAGGAAATTACCAGTGCACTGGCCCTTTAAATTCAAGTGTCGGCGCGCGCGCCCCAGGACGCAAGGACGCGCGCTTCGGGAAGCAGAGACCTCGGCAGGAGCGCGGCTGGGTAAGTAGGAAGGAGACTGAGCAGCGGAGCGAGCGTGCCCGCAGCCCGACATACGGGTCGCGGCGCCGCTCGCCAGTGGGCACGGATGCGCCCACGACCCGCGGTGAGGATTGCACAGGTACCCGTGACACTTTTAATGGAAAAATAAAATAAATTTAAAAAAAACACACACTCCCCAAAAATTTTATAATAAAGACTATGACAACCCTAACCCCAACTTTTAGCCCCACCACCAATGATCTTAAAACTTTATGTCATCTATATATAAACATCCATGATGGAAAGTGACACAATTACAAAACTTATTTTACTGCCACTTTTGCTTTTAGAAAAATAAAACAAAAACATTTTAAAGCTATTTTCCCTCTTATTATTAGAAAAAAATTAAAAGTAAAAATGACTTAAAAATAAAGCCTAACATATAATGGAAAAAAAGCAAAAAAATGTGTTGAATAATCGAGAGCGAAAAGTACCTGCATGTACTAAAGAAAAAGTAAAATGTGCCTAGTCAGGAACTGGGGAAACGGCTCGCACAGGTTCTGTTAAAGAGAACCTGTCACATAGTTTGTGCCCCCCTTGCTGAGGGCAGAAAAAGCTAGTGACAGACCTGCTGTTTCCAGCAGTGTGTCCCTTATTCTGTAAGATACAGTAGTTTTAGAGTATTTAATGCTCAAATCTGCAGTTTTCAGCCCGAAAAGAGTCATCAAAAGAGTCTGTTTTTTTCATGACCCGCCCACCTGAGGCTAGCCCCACCCACCACACAACTGATTAACCTATTACTTTGATTAAGGAAAAAACATAAGAATGGCATGTTGGTCACTGTGACTAGTCCTAGTCTCAACTCTGAGTTGTTTCTGCAAGCCAGCTGGGTGGGCAAACACTCATTTTAAGAGGTTGGGAGATGGGGGTGAAGGGTGCAGTCAAGGCCCGTAATGATGCCAACTGCTTGTTGACTGTATACAACAGGGCAGTCGGCATCTAAGGGCTTGTTCCCACAGCAGGATTTTTAGTCAGATTTACAGACGGTTTTCAGATTTGAAAGCCATCTGTAAACCGACTATCAACATTCCTGATAGACTTTAATAGAAAATCCATTCAGCAGTGAACAGATTTTCTGCCAGACAGTTTTTTACACCGCCGGCGTTCCAAAAAACATATAACATGTTCATTATCCCACCGTTTTTGGGCAGAATTGTCCCTCAAAACCACGGAAATTATGTCAAAATACTGGCTGGATTTTTTAATCAGAATCTGGCCGGGATTTGTATACTGCCGTGTGGACACAGCCTAACTCTGCACGGTTGTTTTTTTTTGGTCACAGCTGTAAACAAACTGTGCACTAGATATAGAGATTATCAGGAAGCTTCCACGCTTCCTGCTTCTTGGCCCCGGCGGTCATGTGACCACCATGTCTTGGTAACAACAGAAGCTGCTAGGTCTTATTGGACTCAAATCGGCTCTGCAGTCACTGCTGGGGCTCTATTTCCCTTGTAATTGAGGCTAATATACAACACTTACAATAAGAAACATATCACCAATTTTCTAAGAAAATATATTTCTAATTGTGCTATTGACAGGAAATGAAGTTATGTGCAATAATGAGAAATGACACAGGGAAAAAGTATTGAACACTCTTACTGAAAAGTATTTAATACTTGGTACAAAAGCCTTTGTTGGTGATGACAGCTTTAAGACGCCTTATGCATGGAAAAACTAGTCACATGCATTGCTCAGGTGGGATTTTGGCCCATTCTTCCACATAAACACTAGTCACATCCTGAAGGTTCTGTGGGCTCCTTCTCTGAACTCTGAGCTTAATTCCTTCCATAGATTTTCTATTGTATTCAGGTGCGGTGATTGGCTGGGGCATTCTAGCAGCTTTATCTTCTTTCTCTGAAACCAACTGAAAGTTTGCTTGGCTGTGTGTTTGGGATCATTGTCTTACCGAAATGTCCACCCTTGTTTCATCTTTATCATCCTGGTAGATGGCAGCAGATTTTTATCAAGAGTTTCTTGGTACATTTGTCCATTCATCCATCAATTATATGAAGTTTGCCAGTGCTGTACGCTGAAAAAAGACCCACACCATGATATTCCCACTTCCAAACTTCTCTGTTGGTATGGTGCTTTTGGGTTGATATATAGTGCCTTTTGGCCTCCAAACATAGTATGTATTATGGCATCCAAAGAGTTCAATTTTGGTCTTATCTGACCAGGCTATATTCTCCCAGTATTTCACAGGCTTCTGCTGAGCAAACTTTAACCCCTTAACGACCACCCACTGTCTTTTAACAGTGGGCAGTGCAAGTTGTTTACAGCAATGTCAAAAGATGTTGCTGCAGACAGAGCGGTTTTGCGGAAAAAAAAAAAATAGCCGGTCTTTAAGTCCTTTTCCAGTCTGGTGATTAAGGGGTTAAACGCCCTTGAACATGCTTTATGTTCAGCAATGGAGTCTTGCATGGTAAGCGTAGATAGAGGCCATGGAGGCTGAGTGCATTAATTATTGTTTTCTTTAAAACAATTGTACTTGCTGATTTCAGGTCTTTAGGTCACTCTCCAATGGTTGTACTTGGCTCTTGGACAACTCTTCTGAAAAAAATTTTCACTCCTCTGTCTGAAATCTTGCGAAGAGCACCAGGTCGTGGCCATTTTATGGTGAAATGATGTTCTTTCTCCTTCCGGGTTATTGCACCAACAGTGCCCCAGGAGCCTCAATAGTTTACTGTAAAAAATTTTTTCTGTAACCCATCCTCAGTGTATTTTCAACAATGGGTTGCGAGGGGTCTAGAGAAGCTCATGGCTTTTTACCATCTGAGATTTTTTTTTGTGTAGCCTTTGGTAATGGGGACACTTTTTTTAGGCCATCAGTTGAACCGCTGATTTTATGTTTAAATAAGTGGCAGGTGCTTTTTTTTACGATAGATTTCAGCTAGCTTCATGGTTTTTTGAACCTTCTTTCTTATGTGTTCTATTTTTTTCCCTTCTGATTTCTTATTATTACACATAATTTATGGCATCTAGGGTTTTGTCAGGTGTTACCGAATCTAGAGGGGAATTTACATATATATTTACTTTAAAAATTAGTGACATGTTCAATACTTATTTTAGCCGTTCTTTATACATACAGTGCCTTGCAAAAGTATTCGGCCCCCTTAAACATTTCAACCTTTTGTCACATTTCAGACTTCAAACATAAAGAAACATTTTTTTAATTTTTTGTGAAGAATCAATAAGTTGGACACAATTGTGAAGTGGAACGAAATTTATTGGATATCTTAAACTTTTGTAAAAAAATAAAAAATTGAAAAGTGGGGCATCCCCAAATTTATTGCCCACTTTACTTTTCAGTGCAACAAACTCACCCCAAAAGTTCAGTGAGGATTTTAAAATGATAAAATGTTGTCCTAAATGACTGTGTTGAAAAAATAAAATTCCCCTGTGTGAAATCAAGTCTGTATAAAGCACCTGCTCTTGATAGTCCAGGGTTCTGTTTAAAGCGCAGAGGCATCTAAAAGACCAAGGAACCCCCCGGGCAGGTCGTGTATTTTGTGGGAAGTTTTAACCCGGTTTTGGTGAAAAAAGATTTCCCAACTTTAAACCTTCAAGGAGAAAGGTGAAAGCGTTATATTAAAAATGGAAGGGATATCAGACCCTGAAATTTCCCAACCCCCGGGGCCATCCTCAAAATTTCATCTAAAAAAAGGGAGAAGACTGATCGACATGCAGCCAAGAGGCCATGATATCTGGTTTGAATTGAGAGATCTAAGCTGAGGTGGGAGAGTCTGTCAAAGGACAAAATCGTGTACACTGCAAAATTTTGGCCTTTTTGGAAAAGTGGCAAGAAGAAAACCCTTTCTCAAAAGATATCATAAGAAGTTCGTTTAAAATTTGCCACAAGCCCCCTGGGAGACACCAAAATGTGGAAGAAAGGGGCTCTGGGCAGATGAAACCAAAAAATTTAATTTTTGGCCACAATGAAAACGAATGCTTGGCATAAAAAACAAAACAGTCTCACCTGAACACCATCCCACTGTACACATGGTGGTGGGGGCATCATGGTTTGGGGTTGCTTTTCTTCAGCAAGGGCAGGGAAAATGGTTAAAGTTTATGGGAAGGTGGATGGAGCCCAAAAAAAAGGACCTTCTGGGAAAACCTTTGGGTTGCAAAAAGACTGAGACTGGGACAGAGCTTTATCTTCCAACCAAAACAATGATCTCAAAATAAAGCAAAAAATTTCAAAAGGAAAAGTTCACAAATAAAGTATCCAGGTGTTAGAATGGCCCCAAATCACAGTCCAGAATGAATCCAATCGGAATTGTGGAAAGAGCGAAAAACTGCGTTCACAAAAACTTCCCTCCAACCTCACTGAGTCCCGCTGTTTTCCCAAAGGGAAAAATGGGCAAGGGAAATTTTGTCTATGATGTGCAAAAAATGATGGAGACTACCCAAGCGACTTCAGCTGTAATCCCGCAAAAAGGGGGCACTAAAAGTATTAACTTAAGGGGGCCGAATAATTTTGCACACCCTTTTAGTTGTTTTTTTTTTACAAAAATTTAAATATCCAATAAAAATTTTTTTCGACTTTTCCCAAAAGTGTCCCACTTGTTTATTTGTCACAAAAAAAATTTCAATTTTATTCTTTAGTTTGAGCCTGAAAGTGGGGAAAAATTGAAAAGTTCAAGGGGCCGAATACTTTCGCAAGGCACTGCATTTACACTGTGCAGAGCAACAACAATAAAATATTAATGTAGTTATATTTAAGTGAACAATCACATTAAACTTTTTTCAATATTACCATAATCATGTGACTATACTTTTTCCTTAAATGAGTGTCTCATAAACCAGTTTATGTCTTGTGTCTTTATTAACCCTGGTTTTTTGTTTAAGAGATAAAATTTTTTATCTTGTAAACTGACAATAGTTTGCCCCTTTGGTTTTTTTTTTTAGAGCCCCCCCGTGTCAGCAGTGATGGCGCTACCCTTCAGTAAAATGCAAGAATATCAGAGAGCTGACAAAGACCTACAACAAATTCAGAGTTGAATAGCAGTGAGAACTTCCCACTGCCAAGGAAAGAGAGCACCTCAACAGTAAAGGCAGGAATGTTACCTCTCAGCTTGAACACCTAATCATCTTTCAAGGAGTGCTTTATGTAGTTGGTGTGTTTGGGGGCAGATCATATGGGAGTTGGTGCCCTCAAACCGTGGGTGGAGGCCAGTGCGCTAGTTCTTGAACCATATAGGACACTTCTGTGTAGTAAAAACCGAAGCACTTTACAGCCTCCACTTGAGTAAGATGGTGAAATGAGTGGTGAGAAGGGTTTCCCTTGAATACAAAAGATGAGGCGTTACTAGGGGGCCTGAAAATCCAAGGCACAGGCACTTTATGTTAAGTTTTGCTCAATAGGACTAAGTTCAAACAAAAAAATTTTTTTCATCCAATTTTGAATTGCGGAAAAACGTGGGGAAAAAAAAATATTTGATACATGGAGGTTTTGCCGTTTTCCCACCTAAATGAATGGGGAAGTGTTGTATGATTTCTAAATAATTAATTTGCATTTTATTGCATGAAATAAGAATTTGTTACAATAGAAAAACAGCCTAATATTTGGTACAGAAACCTTTGTTTGCAATTTCAGAGGACAGACATTTCCTGCAGTTCTTGACCAAGTTTGCACATATGACTGCAAGGATTTTGGCCCACTCCTCCATACAGATCTTCCAGGTATCAGGCCGGTCACTGGGCTACACTGAGTTTCAGCTCCCACCAAAGATTTTTGATTGGGTTCAGGTCTGGAGACTGGCTAGGCCACTTCAAGACCATGAAAATCCTTCTCACAGAGCAACTCCTTAATTGCCCTGGCTGTGTGTTGGGTCATTGTCCTGCTGGAAGACTCAGGCATGATCCATCTTCAATGCTCTTAATGAGGGAAGGAGGTTGTTGGCCAAAATCTTATGGTACATGGCCCCATCCATCTTCCCTTCAATAGGATGCTGTTGTCTCGTCCCCTTTGCAGAAAAGCACCTCCAAAGTATGACGTTTTCTCCGCCATGATTCTTGGCGAAGTATACCAACGATAAAAATTACAGCCCCCTCCATTCTTTGTAGGTGGTAAAACTTGCAAAATCGCTAGTGCATTAAATACTTATTCTCCCCACTGTATTTTTACAGAGGAAAAAAAGTATGTTCCTCTCACTAATTTTATGCATATTCCACATAGATAATATACATCATCTGAGCATTACACTGTGTAATAAAATTCAGCGCTGACAAATTTGCTTTTTCAAAATTATAATCTATGTATGATAGTGTAATGCCTTATAAATAACATCATACAGTTACCAAATAAAACACCTATTCATGTAGCAAATATACCATACGTATATGTAGGCTTTTGAGAGTAGTAGCTCTCCTTGTCAGGCATGAAACTGACAATTCACAGACTTTTTATACACATTAGACAGTAGTCTTCAAAAGATCTTAAAATCTTTAGAAATAACAAAATGCAATATAAGTAAACAAAAGTTATTTACAACATTATATTTCAGGTAAAGAACTAAACAATCTCAAAACTTATGAGGTGCTACAAGACGATCATTAATTCTCCCACTGTTCACACGTGGTGTAACATGAAGCTAGAATGGATATTGTGGCCCATACTGCAAATTTTAAAATGTTTGTATTAGCTTCTATTCCCATTCCTTCCTCTAGGTCTGTGTCTTAAAATGTCCTATTCCTGAGTGATCCTAGCTGTCACCTCTAACCTACAGTACAGCTGGAGATTCTACAAAGAACTGCCAGGTAACCCCAACCTGGGCTACACAGGGACAACAGACTTGAAGAAATATTCCCAGTCCCCCTTCCCCTTTCCTTTCAGCAACCTAACATGCAACAAATTATTGTCCTGAGTTCCCTGCAGGCCTAACAGATAGGAGCAAACTGGGCTGCCATCAGATATCTATTAACCGTTTCAGGGCCTCATACAGCCAAATCAAATGGGACTCCCACCCATTGCTAGTTGCTATTTTTTAACATATCAGTGGGCCCCTTTTTGATTAGGGCCCCTGACAAGGGTACTGCCCGTACTGCCTTATTGGCACCCCTGGGTGCAAGACCTAGAGGCATATTCACACCACTGACAGTATACCTGTCCCATAGTGACAGCATGTACATAGAACCAGGGGTGCATTTTGCTGCAGGTCTTCCAACGTGTCCAAGGTGTATCTGATTATTTGTGTGCAGTGTCTCACCACAGGCCTCTATGTGGGTGAAACAGTACTGAGACTTAGTCAGCACATGAACTCACACCAATTAACTATTAATAATAGAAGGACAGATCTCCCAGTGGCCAAACATTTCTCTATTCTATTGAAGATTTGTGAGTTATGGTCTTAATGGGACATTTTAGGATGCAGAGGGAGAGAAAGGAATGGGAAAATAAACTAATGCAAACATTTCAAACTTTGCAATATGGGCTCAATATTCATACTAGTTTCATGTCAAACTATGTGTGAACTGTTGAGGACACAAATCACCACCTGACAACAAACAAATAAAAGCAAGAGCTAATGATCCTCTTGTCATGCCTCAAAAGTTTCCAGATTGTTTTTTTTTACCTGAAAAACCTTTGTTGCTTATTTTTCCTTTTTTTTTTTTTTTTTTAAATTGAAGACAATGTGTGACAGATTGAATTAAGTTACTGAATAGTTGTTGTAGCGAGTCTGTAAAGTTTTTATATTGTTTATTTAGTTAATTGTGAGTGATTAAAATCACTATAGTTTGATTTAGAATAAGAATAATGGTTTCAATGAAAATATACAGTTGATATCATGTTAAAAATTTACAGAGCCCTGTTTTTTCATCAACAATCATGACATGCTCGCTACTAATTTGGTGTAACTGACTCATTTAATAAAAGGTGGTTGTACAAATAAATCACAGTGTGGACTTCAATTAGTGAAGTAATTCATTCTGTGAAGAAACGGGTGTCAATAATGGCTCTTATTTAATAAAGAAGGGAAGCCAATGTTGTATCTTCTGGTTTCAGTGAGCACAACAGGTTGTTCTAGAGATTGTACCAAAGGAGACAGAACTTTTATCAAGACATTGTTTGGAGAGGGTAAAACATATCAAGAAGGGCAGAAAATAAATGGCTGCTAAGCTAAAAAGATTAACAATGTTTCAAAATGGCATTAAAAAACAGAAACAAATGGTAGGAAAAGGAATGCTACCATCCGACTAGATCATAGAATAACAAGAATGGCAATGAAGCATCCAATGATAAACTCCACAGAGATTAAAGAAGATCGTCGGTTATCTGTACTGCAACAACCAGAAGGTGCCTATATGAAACCTATTTGCTAGAAACCCTCATAAAGGACCATTGCTGAGAAAAATAAATGCCTTGAAAAGGTAACAGTTTGCCAAAGAACACATTGGATGGCATGTATGAAATTTGGCGTTTACACACCAAATTTCACGCACAAAATAATAGGATAGAATGCGCCTGATTTATGAAACCACTCTAGAGTGGGTCATAAATCAGGTGCATTCTAGTGCTAGTACAACACTTCTGGCTCACGTATGCCACTTTGAAAGTGGTATACCTGTTCCAGCTGTAATGTGTCCAGAAACGCTGTAACGAAGCTATAAATCTACAGCTTCACTACGGTTCTAGTGCACCCTGTCTCTCGCAAGCTCCTCCGAGATTGGGGGCATTATAAAGTGCTGTGGGCGCTATGTAATGCACCCAATAATGGTCATGCAGGATATTTAAACATGTAGCGAACGGGGCTGTGCCTGATATCATGCTGAAAAGACGCCAGATATCTGGCGCAGCCCCATTCATACATGCCGCCCATTGACTGGCCTAAAGAAAAGTGGGACCATATTCTATGAATTAGACCAACACCACCAAAAATAAACTTTTAATCTGGATTTAATCCATGCATAATCAAATTTCTTAAAAGCACTCCAAACAATACAGTATATTATTTAAAACATTCAAATATGTGGCATACTTATGCTTTGGTTGAATTCAACGTCAGTTATCTTGAACAGTCCATTTAATGCTTCAAGGACAAAACCTGACCTCTTTTTCAAGCATACATGGTATCACTGCTTTCCTTTTTATAAACACCATTATATACATTATGGGTGACATGTATGAACAGGGCTGCACCAGAAGTCTGGGGTCTTTTCAGCCCAACATCTAGCGCAGCCCCGTTCACTATAGTTTTAATTCACCCACAAGCCAATATCAAGCGCATTACAGGGCCCCCGTGGAACTTTGTAATGTGTTTGATTTCAGGGGGGTGGGTGCGGGAGGCAGGGCGTATTAGACCCATATGAAGCTATATATTTATAGTTTCAGTTTGGCAATTCCAGGCCCATTACTGCTGGAATATGTAGACCACTTTAAAAGGGGTTTACCTGAGTCAGAATTGTCATTTCTGCGCTAGAATGCGCCTGACTTATGATCCGCAGTAGACCAGGTTCATAAATCAGGCGCTACACTATTCTACACTATTATAATGCGCAGAATAATTGGCGTCTAAACGCCAAAAATCATACATGTCGCCCTACGTCTTTATAATACTTTAAAAATTAAGCTTCAGTATTTAATAAATACAGACACACTATATAACATCTTCTAAAAACTCTCCAAGATTCAGATCTTCATTAAGCCCTTTTGGAACTTTAGTTTCCAATGTGATTATCCAAAACGCCTCCCACTGCAACAATCGCAATTATTTATACCCCTGATAGTCTCTGACATGCACCATCATAAATCTGTTACATTATGCCATGATTCAAAGAAGTGTCATTGTGTTTTCTCCATAGCGTTTTTGTGTCCTGTTCTGTTGTTTTAGTTTTAACCCCTTCAACGTCCTCTTGATCTCTTCTTTGTTTGTACATTCTAATCACTGATCTATGTTCATTTAATCATACTTTGATGAATTTGCTAGTCTTCCCTATAGATGCATGTCTGCACAGGAACTTCCAGAGATATACAACCTGACTGCTATTATATATAAAAAAAAGTCCGTGAAATTAAGCCTTGAACCTTTTGTAGGATGGTTTATGCATTCTCCATTAATTATAGACACAATTCTGACAGTTGAGGCAAGGAAATGTACCTTGTTTCTTCATCTGGAAGCAAATTTGGTTCTCTCAAATCTGAGGAGATTAAATCATAACCCACTGTGGCCTGTTATTAAAAAGATCACCCTAAAAGAGGTCACCCGCTAACACTTTACATTGGTTTTTTGAAAGCTTTTTTATAATCTGAGAATGTACATCAAAACAAACATAAATCTCTCCTCTCTATTTTTGTTTTGCGATTTTAATAAGTCAGCTCTGTTTTTCAACATAAACCATATTTCAGTTTTAAGTAATTCATTTTTATTGTAACCCTGTCTAACAAACATATCTATAATTTGTTGCATATTATGTACATATGCCTCCATTGTTGAGCATATTTATTGCGCTCTAACAAATTGCCCTTTTGAAATCCATTTAACTGTTAGGGGCATTAAAGCTCTTTTTATGTAAAAATTATTCTCATCAATAACCTTTGAATACAGTGTAGTGTTAAGTCCTACTCCCTCTTTATGCAAATCCACATCTAAACACTGGAAATTGCTCTCACTTTTAGTTATAGAAAATTTAATTAAATTATGAACACTGTTAATATAATCAAAAACCTCCATTAGTTGTACCACTCCACAGCATAAACACGTCATCGACGTATCTGTACCAGATGTTGATGTATTCTATGAAATTAGATCCAAAAACATATTGCAGTCCCCTGCATTGAGGTCCCCTACCGCTGTAAGTAAAACTGTTGCACGAAACGAAAAAAGATTTTTAGTGAGGACAATGTCCAGTAGTGACATAAGAAGTGCAAAGTGCGTATATGACAAGGCACTGTCTTGACACAGCGCTTCTCATGCTGCATCCATTCCTTCCTTATAGGGTAAATGTGTAAACAATTACTTTATATCCAACGTAGACATTCAATGCATATTGGTACAATCAATAGCAGAAAGGTTCCATAAAAAGTGACCCTTGTCTTTCAAACAATGCATATCCCTAGCAGTTTTTTTCTATGTATGTAGCTATCGATTCAAATAAAGAATTCACCTCCGATCAATGGGACTCTCCAGGGGGATTCTAAAGATTTATGCACTTTCTGCATCCATCAAGTAAATCACAGGGACTCATGGGCAATTATTAATAAGTGTCTGTTTTTGTAGACTTTGTGATGACTCCTTGTTCAACCACTTCTTGTAGTGTACCTTCAATTAGATAGTGTACATTTTTTGATGGATGACTGTCTAGCTGTTGGTAAATATTGGTATCCATAAAATGGCTATTAGCTTCAAGAACATACTGGGATCGATCCATAATTACAGAAGCCCCCTTTTGTCTACTTTCTTAATTATTAAGGATGTATCTTTTTTTTATTCTGGTATTGCTATATATTCTTCTTTGGTCAAATTAGACTGAGGGGTCTTTTGCACTTTTTTCCATTGCGTTGTTACTTCCAGTGTAACAAACTACTGGAATACCTCTAAGCATGGGCAAGTAATTTCTGGATCAAATTTACTCTTCTATGGACACATGACAGCTAGGTGGTTCTTATTGGGTCTAAAAGCCGCATACCATTTGTCAGACAACCCATGAACACTGAATACAAGCCACATACAGTATGAAGACTGTAAAAAATGGTGGTGCAAGCATGATGGTTTGGAGATATTTCTCACCCACTGGAGTTGGACCCATTTCTCGCATACCAGGCACCATGAACCAGTTTGAATAGTTATAAAAATACTGGAAAAGGTCATGTTTCCTTATGCTGAAGAAGACATACCTTTGAGATGGATGTTTTAACAGGTCAATGACAACAAAAACATCAGCAAGCTGGTTCCATACCATCAAGATTGATGTTATGAAGTGGCCAGCCCCATCCCCGGGGACCTCAATCCAATTGAGAATTTGTGAAGTGACATAAAAAATGATTTTTTTATGCAAAACCTAAAAATACAAATTAACTTTGGAATGTAGTACAGTCTGCTTGGGCTGGAAGACCTGTTTTCAGGTGTCAGATGTTAGTTGACTCCATGCCACATAGATGTAAAGCAGTTCTCAGAAATAAAGATAACACAACTAAATATTAGTTTCATGATCTACAGAAAAGCTATATCTGGGAACACATTTCCATTTTTAATGTAAATATGTATTTATTTTTACTATAAAAAGCCTGTTATTAAATTTTCTTCATTTTCAGTTTATAATTTGATGTGATTCAATAATGTTTTAACTTGGATGTGAATGTGCAGGACTAACAGGGCCTTTGTGTATATGGAAATAAATACTGTTAAGAGGATTGGGTTTTTCTTATTTGTTTGAAATACACTTCTATTATTTTGCACATAACTGTACATATGAAAAACAAACAAAAATTAAATGAATAAATAAATGCATATATGGATAAAAAATATCATTGTAAATATGTCATAGGTTTAGTAATGTTATGATAGCATGTTGATTGGTTTTCATATATACTGCAGCTAAAATACTTGAGTCAGGCCAAACAGATATCAGTTGATCTGTCCAGCAATCTATTCTGAAGAAGCAGTTGTAATGGCCGCTGGAGTAGACTGTATTGACCGTTGCTGTGTGGATCCACTGGACCCCGTAAACAGTGGTATAAGCCACGTCAGGGAGCAAAGTCTAAAGGGCCCCTGGCATTCACCAGAACCCACCACAAGGCAGGTTGGTCGTACTGCAGCAAGAGACCCCCCAGGTCACTACCCCAATGCGAATTTTTTGCGGTGGCGGCTGAGGTGTAGTGTGGTACAAAATCGTAAGGCAGGCTTGTGGTTGGGGACATGCAGGAAGGTCAGGGCTGGCAGCAAACAGAACGAAGTCAGTGGACGGAGGCAGAGGTCTGGATACATGGTAAGACAAGCACAATACGTAACACTTTCTCTAAGGCTCAGGGTGCTGTAAATCCGGCAACAAAGCAGTGGAGGTGGGCAGAAGATATATGGTCAGTGCCCGCCAATTAGCCAATTACCTACGCACTGGCCGTTTAAATCTCTCTGAGCCACCATGCAAGCGCCCAAGAAAGCAGGCACGTGCACTACGGCCGACAGAGGAGAGCGGGGGAGCAGGAGTGTGGATAGGTAAGTCACAGCCAGCAGTACAAGCATGCCGTGGCACCACTCATGAGTGCACCTGAGGTTCAACATGCAGGTTGCAGGGCTGCTTATAGCAGGAAATCTGAATGGCATCCAATCTTTTGTCAAATAAAGGGAGCAACAGTCTTGTGAAGGATAGGCTGTGGCATTAAATTGTTAGGCTCGGGCCACACAGCACCGGCCAACAAACCTGGGCAAGCGCCCGGCTTCTTGTCCTCCGTAGGACGGTGGTTTTTGTCACTGATTTGTGAAAAAACCGCGGTCAGGTTTAGTTTTTGTTGCCGGCCAACGGCAAACCACGGGACTCCGGAGGAATATGCAATGCATTGCATATTCTGGGGGATTTTTAACACAGTTCTTAAAAACCCATGCTTTATAGACTACAACATGGGTTTTTCATTGCTGTCTATGCAGCACAGTGAAACGTCGGTATTTATGTGCTGTGTAGACATAGCCTTAAACTGTTATTGTCTATTAATTCTGAAGAAGCATTTTGAATCTCTGAGGCGACGGTGTCTTGTGACAAAGTAGCAGCAGGTCGGCGTTTAAGCCTTTTTTTACTGTTTTATGGGAGCGTAGTGTCTGGGTGTCACTTGTAAGTCTCTTTAAAAAAATCACAGGTGAAGTTTTAGATTTAGTAACAAATCTGTCCATAATCCAGGGAGAGTTTAGACAAAAGAAAGTGCTGCAATGTCAATAGAAAATGAGTATGGGGGTGGTCAGTGGAATTATAAAGGTAGTCGAGGAGACATTAGATACATTACATAGTAGAGAATATTGAGCTGTGGATCCGGTTTACAAGTGGTTCACATAGAAGGGATTTATTGTAATATGTAAAAAGAGAGAAAGAAGCAGAAAGGCGCACAATAGTGAAATAAGTTAGAGCAAGTAGTATGTGCAGAATTAGGTCTGCTTACCTTTAACAGTTGTGCTTTGAAAACCGAGGCACAACGCTCGTACAGGCATACACGCTCCTTATGGAGCTGTTAACATACGGCTGCCCAGCATCCTGGAATCCCACGTGTAGAGAGCTAGCGTTGCGGTTATATAAAACAATTTAAACAAGTGAGGACTGCGGCGCACATATGTGAATAAAACGGGTGCCAAAAAGGTAGGAATATACTTTAAAAGTAAACAAATTTATTTAATAGGAGACCTGTTTCTCTCCCAGAATAAAACAAATGTATAAGGCCCGACACGTTTCGCTTGGTACACCCACGCTTCATCAGAGGTATGAGGATATGAAATGTGAACCAGTTTATATAGAGAACAGCAGGGTAGCGAAATGACGTTAAACCCACTGTGGACTAAGTAGCAGCATTGTTACAAAATAGAGACATTGATACAAAGCAACACTGCCCGGGGATGGGCAGAAGATCTGTCAATCAACGGCGTGTCTTCCCAGCGGACGGAAGACGCTCCCGAATCTATGATACATGTGTCTCTCGGGTATCGCTGCCGCTGATACAAAGCAACACTGACTGGGGATGGGCAGAAGATCTGTCAATCAATTGCGTGTCATCCCAGCAGATGGAAGACGCTCCATAATCTATGATACATGTGTCTCTCGGGTATCGCTGTCGCTGCGGGGATGACGCAATAAGGAGCAGATAGCTGAGATTGGTCTCATTAAAAAGTATTAACAACATAAATTCCACCATATTGAAAATAAGTAAAAGACTGTAAGTAAAACACCTCTTGAGAAAGCTGGTGGCGAAACGTGCGGTGAGGCTAATACCCTCTTTGGTGACAGATCCACCACTTTGGTAATTAATTGAAATATAGGTTTTTTGTATTTTTATCATACATTTTTTTGGGGTTTGGTGCATTTTTGTATTTTTGATCACTTGATCTGTTATGTGTATATTTATTATGCATCTTTCCAATTTACTGTTTGTTAACTTTGGGTGAGGGATGTGTCACCAATATTTGTACTGGGGGGTATTTTGTGTCTTTAAATGTTTTTAAGGTTGTTTCAGTTGTGACAGCTGAATTTTTTGTATTTATAATGTATTTTTTGGAATAAAAATATTTATATGGTAATTATAGGAGAGTCATGATACTTCATATTGGTACACGTTCTGATATTAATCTGTCTTGGAGACCATCAACACACAGGTCAAGAGCTGTGGACAGCTCTGCGCACTGAGACTGACCAGTGACGTGGTGCTAAGAACCTGGTGGCAGGCAAGGTGGTGTGCAACAACGGGAGAAATCTCCTTGCCGCTCTTAAGACCGGTAGACTTACACACATCCCTTGCCTGGCACACGTCATGAACCTGGTTGTGCAGAAATTTCTCAAGTGTTGCCAAGGTCTTGACTATCTGCTGAGGAAGGCTTGAGGTCTTAGCTCACACTTCCGGCATTCGCACCCTTCTTCGGCAGAACTGGCAGCGTTGCAGCATCATTTGGGCCTCCCGCCAACTGTGTCATTGTTGAACTGGCAACACTCTGGAATTACAATTGTAGATTGTAAGCCCTCGCGGGTAGGGTCCTCTCTCCATCTGTCATGCCAATTGTCATTATCACTGAACTCGTTATTTAATGTTATGTTAATGTTATGACTTATGTAATGTATGTAACCCCCTCGAATGTACAGCGCCCTGGAATTAATGGCGCTTTAAAATCTATAATAATAATAATAATAATAATAAATTCCACCTGCCACATGCTCCAGCGAATGTGGCAGCAGCGTAATGCCATTATGCAGAATGAAGTGTCGCATTGCCTCACAAGCAGTGGTGCGGATCTTGGGGTGTTGAGCCTTAGAGAGTGGAGGCAGGTGAAGGATCTCTGCAACATCCTTGACAATTTTGAAGATGCAACCAATATGGTCAGTCAGGACAATGGCATTGGCAGCATGACCATTGTGGTCATATTTTTACTGGAACAAGAGGTAGACTCTCTGCGGCAGCGTGTCCCAGCAGTGATGGAGGAGGAGGAGGCGGACAACAGAGCCTTACTCGCCGTCAAATGTAGAAGGCCCAACTGTTTCCCAATTGTATCAGTCTTCTTTAAGCAGTGGTTCGAGGTCCAGGGCAGGTACAGGATGGCAGTTCAGCTCACAGAGTAGAGGGCATGAGACTAGCCATGCCTCTGTTGACAGTCAGGATGAGGAAGTGAAGGAGGAGGATGAGGAAGGGCTGGACACCATCGGTACCGATTACCCTTCGGTGTTAAGAGGTTGGTACAGATTTCAGGAGGAGGAGGAAGAAGAGGAGGAAGATCTGGTTAATGCCCCTCGACCCCAAAGCTTGGGAGATCCTGGCAGCATCTCACACATGAGTGCTTGGATGCTACATTACCTGCAACATGACCCAGGCATCAAGGCAATCAAAACGAACAATGATTAATGGGTGACCACCCTCCTTGATCCACATTACAAATCAAAAGTGAGCACTTTCCTTTCACCCACACAAATTGACAGTAGAATGTAGGAATTTGAGACAGTGCTTACTGACCAACTCAATACATCTGTTGCATCTTCTTTACATTCTAATGTTACGGTGTATCAACGTCAGCAACGTGACAGCAGTAGAATGGCAAGTATCCACCGCAGCAGCAGCAGACAGTGTGGCAGAAGCGCACTGGTTAACATTTTTAACTCGGTTTTTAACATCTCACCAATGCCTGCAAGGCAGGGCAGCATTTGAACACACTGAGACCGCCTTCAGAGCATGGTCCATGACTACCTGTGGCTCAACACCAATGTTTTTGGTCTTGGTCTGGACTCATTCAACTTCTAGATGTCCAAAATGCTTGCTCAACACGCCATACATATTTTACCCTGCACGGCAGCCAGCGTTATTTCAGAACGCACCTTCAGCAAAGCTGGCGGGGTGGTAACTGATAGACATATCCATCTTTCCCCCGAGAATGTGGATCGTTTGACTTTTATCAAAATGAATCAAGCATGGATCTCTGACGATTTTGTTGCCCTGGTTGCCGATGTCACCGACTAGTAAACTGTAGCGCATCTTCTTCACTGATCACATTTATTAACATCCGTCATTACTCAGTCTGCAGTAATCATCTATTAACCGTTTGAGGCCCCATACAGCCAAGTCAAATGGGGCCACCACCCATTACTACTTCCTTTTTTTAAACATATTTGTGGGCCCCTTTTCAATTAGGGAACATGACAGGAGTACTGCCTGTACTGCCCTGTTGGCACCCCTGGCGGTAGCATCTTCTATGGGGCCATGCATCCTGAGGTGTCCCAAAAGCCCCTTTGACACATAAGAAGACACCGGTATTGGAAATGGTACATGGTAACTGGCACGGGTGCCAATAGGGCAGTACTCCTGTCAGGGGCCCTAATCAAAAAGGGGCCCAGTGATATTTTAAAAATAGAAATTAGTAATGGGTGGGGGCCCCATTTGATTTAGCTGCATGGGGCCCAGAAACGGTTAATAGATGACTGACGGCAGCCCTGGCTACCATTGTACCCCCTATAAATACGGCCCTGCCAGCTGAATGTTCCCTGTTGTGATGTTCTTGCTGCCACCACATATATGGCATGTTCTTGGCCAGTTACCCTGTGCCATTTCCAATACCGGTGTCAAAGGGACCCTGTAGCAGCTGCTGCTGCTGCACCTCCTTTAGCTACGCTGTCCTCATCTTTCCAGGTAGCCATTGAAAGGAATGAATGATTTTAGCCTGCAAATTTTTTTCTGTGACTCTTAGAGCCAAATTGTCTTTACTAAGTTGTTCCACGTATCCATTTTACTCTTATGGATGGTAATTGTGGCTTCTCCTCACCTGTGTTAGTATAAAAATTAACCTGAACATCATATGCCATTGACTTTAATGGGGTTTGGCGTTCTTCCCTCGGCTCGAATTTCTCAAAATTCGGGGTTTGGCCTGAACTCGAAATTTTTAGTGCTTGCTCATCACTAGTTGAGATGAGTTGAAGCACGAATCAAGTTAGCAAAAAATAAGAGTAGCTAGGTTATCTGGCCAGTAGGTGGTCGTGTTTACCAGAAATAGAGAGCTCAGTACTGGAGCATGTCATTGGAAATAGCAATCAGAGAAAGAGATGCAGGATTAGAAAGTAACCATTAGATGATGCTAATAGTACAGTGAGGAACACAAAGTTTCATCAGGCAACAACCATAGAGGTGTTCAGTAATGTTGGTTCTTTGCCACGTGGTATCGGAGTATTGTGCACAATTATAAACTTTCTTGTGGTATTCTTTTTGCATGTAAAAAAATTTCACTCTGATTTCATGCTCTGTTTCTGGTGTCCATATTTAAAGCAGTTGATTATTCAAAAGTTGACCCCATTCAAAATATTAGTCTTCAAGCAGTACATTCTGGCTATGGAGCAAAAGTAATAGACAAGTAAGGAGATTGTCTCTGTAGTGAACCTTGGGTCAGGGTCTGAACAAAGTTCGCTGCTTCAAAGATGGTCAGTGCAGACTAGCAATGCGACAAGGACAGCATAATCTATCGGTGTTTCGGGTTATTTAGGGTGTAATGTTAGGTTAACTATGGTACAGGCGAAAGCCATAATATGATGACAAGCACATCACATAAATAAGTCCTATTTCCATTTGATATTTAAACTAACCATCTGAGTAAGAAAGGTTATAATGGTGTAATTTTGCTGGGATTATTTACTATCTCGATAAACTCTTGTTATCAAGTTAATTGTAGTTTGACACATCAGGTTGTTATTTTGGGAACTGATAAAATCTTTTTTGGCAACTATGTTTTCCCAATAGATAAAAGCATTGATAACTAAATAGCGGCCCTCATGTCTATTATGTGTATCCCCAAAGGTAGGGCAAATTGAAGTCAAGAGCCATTTCAGACCCCCTCATAGATTAGATGCATCAATACTGGTTTATGAGTCAAGCTTATTTTTTTTTACTCATTCTTAATATTTTGCACATATTCCATGAACAATATATGGCCAAAGTGTGATATCTACAGAGTAAGGAATTGTAAGCTTTGGAGTGGGTTACAGCAAATGGGACTGACTATGCATTTTTTAGTTTGATAACCATAAGTGCCCCAGACTGTGTCTCACTAACGTCCTGTGCCTTGGGATAAATAAGATAAGTTATACAAAAAAATTCTCAATATAGAGACTTATACATAGTGCAGAGAAACAAGGCATATTACCGCAGCAAGTCAGACTACTACATGTGTTTAGTTATTTTAACCATACTTATGAAAAGTAAAGAGCCCATTTAGGATATTTATCTTTAACAGAGTGTACAGAATCAGAATTTTGCCAATTTTTAATGTAGTCATTAAAAATACAAGCAGGACACAGAGCTAATGTGGCCACATATTTTCCTAGAAAACAATTCAAGTGGGGCATCTTTACAGGGGTTTTTCTGACTCCCATTTTTTAAGTTTAACTAAGATGTAGAGGTTGAGAAAACATTTAAAAAAAACATACTCACCTCTTAACTCGCATTCGATCAAGCGATGTGTCTCCTAATTCTCTATGTAGGTCTTTTGTTGTCTTCCAGCTCGGGTCTGACAGAACATCACTGCTACAGCCTGTGATTGGCAGCAATAATCATGCAACACCTCTCGTAATTTGAGTTCCGAAGTCAAGTCTCTAAACGGTGATGTTGGCAGTATAATCCATAATCATACTCAAATCTTAACTCATGTTAGATCTAGCACTGCCATCCTCGTCGCTGAGCTTCTGTTGTCTTTCAACTTAGGCCTATGATTGGCTGCAGTGGTGATGTTCCATTTAGTCTGAGCTGAATGATAGAATATCGTCGAAGAGGATAGCAGTGCTGGATCCAACATGAGTTAAGACTAGAATATGTTTTTTCTATTTTCTCCCAGCCTCTACACCTTAATAAAGATTCAGAAAGGGGAGTTGGACAACATCTTTAAGAGACTATGGAGAGCCTGCAGCTCATAAGCAGAGTTAGCCTGCTTCCAAGAAACAGCATCTCTGCTGCATGTGTCAGTCTGCCAAATACCACGCGACTGGCTGCAGTTATGTTTGTCCAAGAAAAAAAGTGCTAGAATTGTATAGTATAAATAATACAGTATATGGTTGCTGTAAGATGGCCAATGTATGGGTGCTTGTATGCACTCATATAACTTAGGCAAAATCCAGAGCTCCCATTGTTCATCACAACCAAAGTAAGATCACAATACGCTTTTATAATGCATTAACTCCAGTTCTAGTAAAGCACAAGAGGTTTGACTCTACAAAACCTTTAGTCTCCGGTCCTGTCAGACTGAATCTAAAGGCCAAGTCAACATGTTCAGCTCTGTGTCTTGTTCCTCAAACCATTCCTGGATCATTTTTGCAGGTAGCAGGGTGTATTATGTTACTGCCCTTAGTGCAGGCTTAGGACAACATTTTGGTGCCATAGGCAAATAGGGCGAAAGGTGTCCCCGCTTCTCTCATGGAAAATCTAAATGCCTGGTCCTGACCTGACGCATGGTGTCTGTGGCTGCATCCTCCTCAGTTATGTGTAAAGGGGAAAAAAAGCAAATATAGCATCTTTTTTGGATGTTTAGTTTTTTTTTTTTCTTGCAATTTTAATCCCCCTACAGTGCTTGATTACTAGGAGCGCAATAATTTGTACTTTATCCTACAATTCAGATTTATTGCAGAATAATGTGCAATTACAGTTCTTCCCACCTCTGAAAGGTTGTACTATGGTCAGTGAGATGGCAGGTCTATGCCCCTTTCTGTCATGTCTACCAGAAGGCATCCCATAATTACTTTATGGAGGGGCCGATTTGGAGATGTAAGTGGGCACTTATGCCCTGCATAACTGCCTAGATGCCATCATTTCATTGACTGCTCTAGTTATCTACAGTCCCAATCACTAAAAGCAAATGCTGTAACTAATTTGTGAGCCCTCTTCATACTTCCTTACGCCTATATCCTGAGATGTGGTGGAGCCCTAGGTAGATGCTCACTTCTGGCCACCATGGTCCTGGCCCTACCTTAGAGAATACATTTGCCATGGATGTGTGCACTTGATCTGTAACCACTTTTAGGAAGGTGTTTCATGTCAAAGTGACATTCACATGCCAGGACCCAAGGTTTCCTATGAGAACATTATTAAGAGCATCACATTGCCTTCATGTGCTCCCCTTTACCCCACAGTATATCCTGATGCCAACCCTTCCACAGAAAAGTCATGAATATGAACCTGGATGACCCATGATGTAAAGGAAAATGGGATTTATCAGACCAGGCCACCTTCTCCTGCTGCTTTATAACACATTATAGATAGACGTGTTAGATTTTAAGATTCTTTGAAAACTCGAAGGTCTTATGTGTTATTCATTTCACCAGTCAGTGGTTTAAATGTTATGATTGACTGAAGTATACTTAATACATTGAGTACAGAAATCTACTTACAATATTTATCTATATATTAAAGAATAAACACAGAAGATTGTAAATCTACTGTACTGTATTAAACTCAAACAACCAAAAACTTTCTTTACTCTGTGACTAGACAATGCTCAATATAAGGCTTGATTCACACAGCATCGGACAAAAACCGTCCGAAAGTCAACCATTTTTTGTCCGATGCACAGCGGTTTTTGCAAATACAGTGTCAAAAACCGTGGTTGGTTCCTGTTTTTTTACCGTCAACCTATACAATTGATTGCATGGGAAACCGACGGCAAAACACCAGCATATTTAGGAACATGTTCCTAAATATGCCGGCACCAGAAAACGATCAGAAGAGAAACGACCTGTGGAGACTACAGGTCGGTTTTTCTATTAAAGTCTATGGGCTGGCTGAACAGTCGTATTTTCAGCAGTTTTAGAATCCTTAAAGCGTCGAAAATATGATTGTTTTTGCATGCTGTGTAGACATAGCCTAAAAGTCAAAGAAAACAAATTACAATGTGAAATATTTAAAATTAATTATTTGTGTGTTCTATTCACTGATACTTACAAACTCCATTTTCAGATACTTCACCGGGAAATTCTGTGTGAATGTAGGACAGCCCCCTGTTCAGGAGCATCCTCTGTTGTGAGCCAGGACTATGAGTAGCTAAAAGATTGTCTAGCACTCTGTTGAACCCAGGTAATTGATTTTTATACTGTGTAATGATTCACTTCTTTTCTGGTGGCACTGTGGAGAAAACTTGTTGCCATGTTCTTTTGGTCACTGTTTTTTTTAGTTGTGGGAAACCCTAACTAAAAGGAAATATTCAAAACAGACATAACAAGCCAAGATTAATAAATTCTTTATTTAAAGTTAGACATTTATATATGGTGCCTAATAAGACTTAAAGAAAACATTATTCACATTACTGGCTGCTGGTGCCAGTGGTGCCCCCATATACACCCTACCAGCACCTGCATCCTATGCCCTGCTAACCTTTCTTTCCTATCTACAACCCCATAGTAACATGTTTCCTTTTGAATGATACAACACACTTTGGGTTTATCATAAAATTGGTTTAACCCATAATTTCACAACATTTCATGTCCAGATTATTATATAATCTAATAAAACCTGTGAACTAAATGCCTTGGAATTATTTCTAAAGATCATTTACTATTTAGAAATCTCACCAACTGAAATGTCTGAAATTAAAAAAATGACAGCACCTTATTAGAAAATATTGTTGAGGGGGAAACCATAGTAGTACAGTTGTGTCCCCTTGATAACCTGGTTGCAGCAGGTCCAGATTCAGAAAGTACCAGCTAGCCATACATTTCCCCTGCAGTGGCCACCAGATGAGAAATGTAGTATTATATGGTGGTCATTCAAACTGTCCTTACAGCAGAGTCTACCAGAATGGGAAACAATGATAGTAGCAGCCACATAGAGGAAGGTCTCAATCAGAGGACCTCTCTTTATAACATCCATATGGTCTAATATGGTTTTAATGCTCATTTGATGATGCATGACAGTGAACTCGCTGAATATTATGGTCCTATGAGTAATTTATTGTTTTAGATCTGTACCAATAACTGTGGCTTTAGTCTTCGGTTATAAGAAGCTGCTGGAAAACCAGTACATTTTTAGCAGCATTTCATCTGTTTTCTTTTAATGTCCGTGATAGTGGCTAACGTTAAACTATGGGGCTTTTCACATAAGTGTATATAAAATACATGCATGTTTTAAAGAATGAAACAGGCATTACTGTTATCTGTTTACAGATGGAAATTGCCCATTAACAACTCTTCAGATAAGGATGCATTTAGTTTTTCAAAGCGTTTTTTATCTGTACTGTAGTTCAATTTCCTCCCCAGGAGACAGCCCATCAGTATATTGAAACTGTTGGAATACTGATGACATGATGATGCTGCATTATTATATGTAATGTGTCTGTATTGTGGATCTATGTTAAACTGGCCTGATGGGTTCTTTATCACTGTATTCTGTGTCAGGTCTTTCCTGAGCAAAATATTAAGGGAGACATGTATGCAAATATGCACGTCATTTTTCAATGTAAAATGTGCCTAAATCTCTAAAAGTGGTTTTTGAGCGCTCATAATTGCTGTCTAAAGTTTGACATGCCTCGCCTGTGTGTTTGGCATGTTACGGAACTTTGTGTATAGCCTATTGATAAGATAGAAATCAAAGAAAAGTCATTAGAACACCATTTCAGTGAATAGAAACTATGGTAGTGATCTTGCTTGGTGGACCACAGGTCCCAGCAAGACCTGTAGTGTGCTGGCTCTTGCTGTAGGTAGAGTAAAGAGTGAGAGCAGCAAAAATAAATTTCAACACTGATCACTCATCTGATAAAAAAAAAATTTCATTTAATGTAGTAATAAATAAAAAAATAAAAATCTGAACATTTTATTTTTAATATAATTCAGAAAAATATAGGTCAGTGCGTTATTTAATTTAAAATTAAATTTAGATTCAATTAATTTTAAATACATTTCATAGAAGATATTTTAATATTTTTGGGAAATTATATATTTTTATATTAATTGTATATGATAAAAAAAAATTATAGAATTTAATTTTATATAGTTTGATAATTATCAGAAATTTATTTTGATTATTGTACTGGTGTAAGTTGAGAAATAATGGACATTTTTTGCCCTAATAGCAAATTAGCTCCACTTCGACTCCTCAGGCTCAGACAGACCACACTGAAATAGGTCTGCTTGTTCAAGCAGCAATGCACCTAGTTTTGCCACCCGCATTCATATATGTGTCTAATAGGTGGAATGTGGTGTGACACGCCCCCAGAATGCCCCCTAATATTTCACATAAAAAGTGTCTATTGTTAAAAATGGCCAAACAATTCATTGATGCAAAACATTTCACACCGCACATTTGGGCATTTTACACAAAAAGGCCAAAACCCTTAAAGGCCGTTAACACGGCCCTTTTTTCAGAAGAATTTACTCGATTGCCGACGAAATACGTTTAAAACAGTGAAATCACTTGAAATATTCTATGTGCAAATTTAGTCATTCCCGACGGATTCCTCCATCTCCAACATTGAAGGTTGAATCCGGGCCTAAAAAATGACATGCACATAGTTTTTACCGTCCGGATTTGTCCGTCGTCAATCCGCGGGGCAATCCGGTAGGAACAACGCCTATGAACGACGAGCCGTATATCTATTGAATCAATAGAAAAAGCTGTTGACTTGTTTTTGACTGATATTATTTGCCGACGGATTGACGATGCAATCCGTCGCAATTACGTGGCGTTTAAGCCTGGAACGAGGCCTAACACGTCTCCCTTATTATGTAGAATTAGAACATGCAATGTTACTTGTACAAACATAGCAGATGGGGAACTGTGTATCTTGTGATCTCGTAATTACTAACAATTTCATCTGTGCTACAGCTACATATGTTTAGCATATAAACTAGCTTATTGTATGGAGAAACAACCCCTGGCAAAAATTGTTGTATCTCCACACTTATGAAAACTGTCTAGGTGTAAGACTTTTTGTTGCCCATAGCAACCAATCAGAGTGCCCTTTTCATTTCATATAGGGCTACATCTATGAATTCGCCTTCGCCATTTTTGTATGTATATTGCCAGTTCTCTACATGTATGAACCGGCATACGGCCAATGTGCGCCTGAGGATACATTTTAATGCTCCGAAACTGTCATACAAAGTTTGGCGCATAACACTGTATGAGCCAATTTTGAGTGATATGCGGCAAAAATGTTTGGCATATAACACTTTCATTCGTACTGTCGTATTTATACACTCCTCTGTATCTATTTAGAACTGGTGTGTCAACGACAAGTTACAAAAGTGGCACGTGCGAATTCATTGATGTCGTCCATACTGCTTTGAAAAAATGAAAGGGGAGCTCTGATTGGTTGCTATGGACAACAAAAGTCTTACACCAAGACAGTTTTCATACATGTTCTCCTTAGAGATTGCTCACCAGTTTTTTACTTTGTAGCAAATACACAAATCACACTTAGGCTCTGGTCATGCACAGAAAATACGTCGTTTTTATCTGCGTTTTTCGTTTTCTAAAAACGCTTGAAAACGACTTAATTATCTCCCGAAACGGCATCATACGGTAACCTCCTGCTGTCTACATGGATTCTTTTTCATGTGTTTTTTTTACTGTCGTATTTTGCAACATGTCTAAAAACCGAGCCGTGGAAAATTACTAGTGATATGTAAGCAGCCGGAACGTCTTTCCGCGTTTTTTGCTAGCATTTTTCAATGAAACCTCAAGGAGACACAAGTCACCATAGTGGGTGTAACCAAAGGTATACTTATCAATCTGCATACAAGTGTCTGATGAGTCCTTTTTTGTACCTTTTGTAATAAAATGATCTTGCATTGGCCACTAACGATTTTTGAGCAATTCATATATTTTTCGCTAAAAATATGTTTTTTATGGATTTTGGCGTCAGAATCCATCTTTTTGCGTATTTTGGTGCTAAAATCCTTTGCTTAACATATTTTGGCGCAAATAAAGTTACTTCGCTTCTGATGCCAAAAATACACTTTTTTACGGATTTTTGCGCAAGAATCAGTTTTTTTTATGGATTTTCCTAAAATAGTTTTCTTTACAGATTTTGGCGCTAATAAAGTTATCTCGCTTCTGATGCCAAAATCCGGTTTTACGGATTTTGGTGCTAAAATCCTTTTCTTAACATATATTAGAGCTAATAAAATTATCTAGTTTCTGATGCCAAAAATACGTTTTTTTACGGATTTTGGCATAAGAAAACATTTTTTATGTGTGGATTTTGGGGCTAAAATCCTTTTCTTAACATATTTTGGCGCTAATAAAGTTATCTCGCTTCTGACACCAAAAATACCTTTTTTTACGGATTTTGGCGCAAGAATCCGTTTTTTATGGATTTTGGCACTAAAATAATTTTCTTTAAAGATTTTGCCGCTTATAAAGTTAAGAAAAGGATTTTAGCGTAAAAAATGTCCGTAAAAAATGTATTTTTAGCGTCAGAAGTTAGATAACTTTATTAGCGCCAAAATATGTTGAGAAAAGTATTTTAGTGTGGGTCGCTGCAGACGAACGACCCGCACCAGCCAACGTCTAAAGTCGGCGGGCGGTCGTTAAGGGGTTAAACAATACTTTTTCTCCCTAGGGATAAGCCACCACCTGAGCTATCTGGCAGCAGCTTACTCCCTCTACCCAATAAAAACATATACATGCTTGGTCAGGGGTGCCATCAGGGTAGTATTGGCAAAACTCTTATCATGGGCCTAATCAATATTTTTTAATAAAGAGACCTGCTGATAGCACAGCCTTTGCTGATGATGGGGAAGAGAAATTCCTACAAGCGTTTAAAAAATAGAGGAATCACCACAGTAAGAAACTGTTACACTTGGATCCTTGGGTGGAGTAATTTTGTTCATTTTTATGACTGTGCTTTAAGATAAGTTTTCCAAACTGAATATATCTATTGGCAGTTCATGTTTTCGTCCTTTCTTTATTTTGCTTTTAAATAGATTTCCTCATAATACCTTATACTATTAAATTCTAAATTTTTTTTTACCATAACCACAGTGAGATATGTGTAAGGATTATCTCCTGCAGCTATATTTATTCTCACATATAAAAAGTGCATAGTAAAAAATATTTACCTTAAGCAATATGAACAAAGTCTTCAGAATGGGATTTCCAGAATATATATGTCCATCGATACATACATTACAAGTGTGTGTATGTATACATATATATATATATATATATATATATATATATATATATATATATATATATATATATATTTTTTTTTTTTTTTTGTGTGTGTGCGTATAAATATTATATACATATATATATATAGATAGAGAGAGAGAGATATACATGTCTATATATACATATATATACATGTATATATTTGTGTGTGCATATATATATATATATATATACACACACAAATATACATATATATATATATATTTATATATGTGTGTGTGTTTGTGTGTGTTTGCGCCTGTCATACTGTATCTCTTGTAGAAATACATGTAATACAAACACTGAAGAACGTGTGTAAATTGTGTGCTTTTAGTGTCATTTAAAGAATGTAATGTTATATAATATGCACATTCAACACTCTGTACAACTAAATTGTCACAATTAAGATTGCAAAGTTTATTACACTAAAAATATATAAAAAAGATATAAAACTTATTTAAATTAAAACTAGTCTGGGTGACTTGTATTGGCTGTAGACCAAGTCAGTTGGGTGTGGAAGCTGTTGTGGGTCTGGGAGGAGCTTCTTTGCTGGCTAATCCAATAGATGAAGAAGGAGGTGTGGACCATCATGATGATACCCAGCAATACTCCATAAAAAGCTGAATTTAAGGAGCTATATCATTGGTGTGCACTACTCATTCTACACACAAGCAACCATGGCTCTCAACGCTGACGACAGAGCACACATCCAGTGCATCTGGCCAAGTGTAGCATCCCATGCTGAACAGTACGGGGCAGAAGCTTTGTACAGGTATAGTACACGTGGCTTCAGTCATTTGTTATGTGGTATAGGGGGAAGAGTTCAGTCAAATTATGGTGTTTTTTCATTTTTATTAGTCTTTATTTCTGTATCCACCATCTACTGTTGTTTACTTTGCACAGCAATGTATTTACATTCTTTCATATTTTTCTTATTGCATTTATCTCTTTCAGACTGTTCCTCTGCAGTCCCAGGACCAAGACCTACTTCCCCAATTTTGACTTCCATTGCAATTCTCCTCAGTTGAAGGCTCACGGCAAGAAAGTAATTGATGCTCTGACTGATGCTGTAAAACATCTGGACAACATTGATGCAGCCCTGGATAAGCTGAGTAGCCTCCATGCTTTTGATCTGAGAGTGGATCCTGGAAACTTCCCAGTAAGTTTTACATGGTAACTGCTACTGTAGTAGATGAATAGTGCCAATGATCGGCTGTGTAACATAGGGCATGCTTTGGAACATAGGCAATTTGTATTTATGTATTTCTTTCCTTTCTAGCTCCTGGCTCACAACATCCTGGTAACACTGGCTGTTCACCTCCGTGACAAGTTTGACTGCCTCACTCATGAAGCTGTGGACAAGTTCTTGGCTAACGTTGCATGTGCTCTAACATCCAAGTATCGTTAAGAATGTGTCAAGAATGTTAAAGGTTTCCTCAACATCATAAACCTACCAAAGGCTAATTGTAACTGATAACATGTGAAATAAAGTGGATTACATATTAATTACTTGCTCCTTATTTTTTTTATATCTTACAAAACTATCCGGTATTAGTTGAACATGAAGGATTTACATGAATAACCAGAAATGAATTGTTTTCAGTACTCAGACTGTTATTCCAGTGATAATAAATGCATGGGACACATTAAGGGAATGATCATAATGAATACAGTTATATTAGGAGGAATAAAACAATGTAATTCCTACAAACAAAAAAAAAACAATACTGGTTAACATCTAGTCAAAATGTAATTGTCATAAAATAGAAATATATATCAAAATATATTAGTATCTGTTAAAAATATTTGTATAAATAACACACTTAAGTGCAGCAGTTATTGTAATATACTGAGCCCCAGTGCTTGCAGAACATAATAATTTACAGCTCAGCTGCTGTCCACCTTCTTTTTAATACTGATGAGTATGATACATAGTAATCAGTGGTGTCTGAAATCTAAACTTGGCTCCGTGCACACTAAGGGCCACATGTATGAAAACTGTCTAGGTTTAAAACTCTCTTTGTTGCCCATAGCAACCAATCAGAGCGCCCCTTTCATTTTTCCAGAGCACAATTTACATGAAAAGGGCGCTCTGCTTGGTTGCTATGGACAACGAAGAGAGTTTTAGACCAAGACAGTTTTCATACATGTGGCCCTTTGTTTCTTTTTCTAGAAGTATTTTTATGACAAAACCAGTAACGGATCCAAAACACAGAAGTACAACCCTTTTCATCATGTTTCTTCTTTGTGTAGGGTCCACTCCTGATTTTGGCTTACAAAAACATGTGTCAAAAAACATAGTGCACATAGTGTGCCCTGAGTCTAATAGGCTGGGTTCTCATGTTGCTTACTGCATGTGTTAATGCGTGCATTTTGTTGAATGCAGGTGGTGTTGTAATTATTTCAGTGTAATGTATCTGATGTTAATTACAAAACCACCTGCATTCAACAAAAATGTATGCAGTAACATGATGTAAGAACTGAGCCATACTCTTCAGAAGGATTATCTAAAACAGCTGTGATGTATAGTCTAAGTCATAATGCACCCTTACCCTTTCTAAAGGTATATTAGAATATTATTAGATATTAAAGGTCTCATGTATGAAGACTGTCTAGTTCTAAGACTTTCTTTGTTGCCCACAGCAACCAATCAGAGTTCCCCTTTCATTTCCTATAGTGCTTTGAAAAGAATTAAAGGGGAGCTCTGATTGGTTGCCATGGGAAACAAAGAAAGACTAAGACCTAGCCAGTTTTCATACATGTGGCCCTAAGTCTATGAGAATTAGTAGTCACCTTGGAGTTCTGTGGCCTGAGGCCTTCATTTATATGTTGATAGAACTCCTCAGTAGCTTCTAAGATTCCAATAATTTACAGTGTTGGGGGCAATATCTCACATATACAAAATAATCCTTATCTAATCTAAGGACATTTAACAATTATTTAACAATAATTTTTTTTCACAATTTTTCAATATGATAGGTGTTATAGGCATGAAAAAGTGAAGATTACATTCAGCTTTAACTCAATACATGATGTCCATAGTCAGTTGATTGACATTGCTGATGTAGTCTAAAATATAAATACACATAAACACCCACATACATCTTTGTAAACTGCTCTACAAATGTAGCAGAGCAGAATTTGCTTTGTAGCATAAATCATGATATCAAAAAGTGTTGTCTGTACCTCACTGTCCTTATGTGACAAGTTTAATGCTATGACATTAAGACATCATGTTGGGTTTACACGCAGACTGAAAGGGTTGTCTGGCTAAAAACGTTGTTTTTGTTTACCATACTGCTGTTATATTTAAAAAAGTTATTCTCACCTCTCCTATCACCACTACAAAAAATGCATCAGAACATTCAACATACATGCACAGATGAATTATTTGGGGTCTATGGAGAGAAATTTGGCACAAACAACATGAAAAAATATTACACCAAGAACATGCTGCGTTTTACAAGAAAACTACAATGCAAAAAGCAACATCTGTAGGACGTTTCCTATTTGCCTACTGACTTCCAGCTAACAAAACTCAGTGTATGAATCCAACCTAATAACTATGCATATTCTCTAACATACAGAGAGACCGTTTTTGAAGTGCTGAAAATGGCAACTCACAGTCTCTTGTTCAAAAGATAACAGGAGCAAGCTCTGGGCCCCTTCCCTTTCACACTAATTTTGCATGCCACTCTTTTGGTAAAAAAAAAAAAATGCTTAAAAAATTGCACGCTTTTTGTAGGCTTCATGCACTTTTCATGCAGCTCGTATAACTTTTTTTTTGTTGCCAGTTATTTTTTCGTTGCAATTTTTCTGTTGCATTTTTCCCCATCACAAATCATGTGATCCATACCAAAATTTGACAAGTGGAAAAATTGTACAAAAACATATTAAAAAAATCACAACACAAATCTAGATATGAAATTTTTGTTTGTTTTTGGGTATAGATTTCAAACCTTTGCACGTCTTTAATGAGAAAAACACTGCAAACAGCCTGCAATAATGCTACACCTACACCAAGCTTTTGTTTGAAAAGACTTCCACTGATCAAAAATTAAAGAAAACACTGCAAAGAAATAAGAAGGATCTGTAGTGCATTTAATATTTGCCTACTGAAGTCCAGTTAACATCTGGCAGCTGCAGTTTATAAAAAAAAAGAAAGACATGCTTGAAAAAATACGTGTATATGTTGTGTTTTTGAATGCAGTTTTATATGACTACAATATAAACCTAATAAACCACTCTTAAAGGGATTGTCTATCAGCTGCCTACCTATTGTATGCAAATTCTATGCTCTATGGAAAAGTCAGTTGTCCTTGTTTCCTACAATAGATTTATAGTCATCCTTATACAGAGCCACAGCTGTTGAAGAAGTGGCCACATGACCACTAGACATGGCCACAGTTCTGAAAGTGTTCTCTATACACTGTATACAGTGTTCTCTATACACTGTATAGGAAGGAGTGGATGGGAAAAGTAAAAGCTGAGCTGTGACTGAAAATCTTAATTCACAGGAAAACCATTCCAGAAATGATACTTCACAAATAGTATGGTTGCATCTACTAAAAAAACCCTGCCTGCAGTAGTTTTTGTAATTGTGCCCCAATATTGCTTAATACATAAACGGCTCATTGAAAGGAATCAAAAATTAGTTTTTCTCATAAAGGTACAGTAGTAAATTAAGTAAAAAACATGGAATTGTATAGCGTAGATATTATATATTTATAGTCACCTATCAGTATGGCACAAATTGGGACTGTAAAGCCCTATTATACCACTGTGCTTATACCATTGTGGGGGAAAATTTATAAATAATGGTATTCTTATACCAACAATATACTATATAGTACTGTTATTTTTGCCATTACATTCAAATGGACCATCATAGGTTTTCCCCATTATATACAGTAGGTTGTATCTGTTATAACTAACATAAACCCATTAAAGATACAGCAATTTTTTTATGATGCTTTTGTTTTTTCCTCCCATCTACCAGGAGTCATAACGTTTTTTTACCATTTACATACACACATAAGGGCTTATTTCTTCCGTAGGACAATAATGGTGCTATTGAACATACCATGTAATGTACTGGGAAACTCGTTTTTAATTTTATAGAGATCGCTGTTTAATATGGTACAAAACGGCATGTCCTCTGTATTCTGAAGGTCAGTACAATTTCGGTGACACCAAATTTGTACAGTTTTTGTTATAACGTACTACTTTTAATAATAAAAACGTTTTCAATTTTTTAAATTTATGCTGCAGCGCCATTTTTGCAACCAACAACTCTTTTATTTATGAATCTTATTGGTATCATTTTGGGATACATGTGGCTTTTTTATCACTTTTTTATTCCAGCTTTTTGGGAATGCAAAATAACCCAAAAAAAAAAAAAGTTTTGCATCAGGAATTTTCTTTTTTCCTATAGGGTCAACTGTGTGTGAAAAATTATATTTTAGTAGATCGGAATTTTATATATGTGGCAATACCAATTAAATGTAACTTTTTAAATTTCTCTTTTACTTGCAAAATGACAAAAAGAACCTAGGGTACTTGACCAATAGGGAGCTTAATACACTGTTTACAATAAAAGATATTGCAGAAGATGGCTCTCCCATTACATCCAGCCTAAGACATTAATAGGAGTAGTAACATTTCAGCTACGGAGGTCTTTGTTAGGCATTGCACATTAATAATCCTCATTCATTTCGATACTTTAGCCATGATTCTAATGGCTTCTAAAGGGTTAAACAGCTGGGAATAGAGCCAATCCGGGCTTTCAGTGGCAGGTCCCAACTATAGTGATCAGCTGTTACCTGCCAAGTGAGCCCGCTCTATTCTCCCTTACCATTATTATAAAGTACCAGTATGTCAGATATTAAGAAGGGGTTAAAGGTGTTGCCTAATCAGTAATCTGGCAAATGTACATATGGAGGCGAAGCTTAAAGCTCCTAGACCCCAATGCAAAATCTATAAAAGGGCCCCCAATTACCATTTTTATTTACACCAGTGTGTCTTTGTGCATTAACCCCTTAACGACCTTGGATGTATACATATGTACAGGTGATTTGGGGGTTAACGCACCTGGAAGTATGCATACGTCCTGGCGATCGTGCGGTGAGCCGCGCACGATCGCGACATGCCGTATCACCCATGGCCACGTGTGATTAATGCTTCATTATCGCATCCTGTCATGGTTGCGATAATCAAGCCGCAGGCAGAAGGAGTGAGCTCATCCAGCCTGCACCCGGCAGCTGCCGCACCACAGTGCGGCAGCGATCTACTGTCGGATGCCCCCGGGAAGTGAAATTCTGTGACGTCACCATGCCCGCAATGCATTGTGGGCATGGTGACTGACAGTTGTCATGGTGACCAGTACACAGCAGCAACGCTTGTGTACTGGCCTGCCTTCTAACAGCAATCTGATGATTGTTTTTAGAAATCCCCTATGGGGAAAAGTAAAGAAAGTGTAAAAAAAATTGAAAAAAAGTGAAAAAAAGTAAAACACAAACACAAAAAATAAAATAAAAACACGTACATCGCCCTTTTCCCCTTTACAAATGCCCATTGCCCCAAAAAAGTTCAAAAATAAATAAAGTACCCATATTTGGTATCGCCTTGTGTGTAACGACTTGCCCTATAAATCTGTCATGTTAATTAACCTGTACAGTAAACGACGTAAAAAAAAACAACAAAAAAATCACAAAATTAATATTTTTGTTCATCCTTCAGTACATAACTTGGAATAAAAAGCGATAAAAAACTCCTATAAACGCAAAATTTTTAACAATTAAAACGACTGTTCATCCCGCTAAAAAAAGTCCTTACACAGCTCTGTATACGGAAAAATAAAAAAAGTTATGACTAAATAGTGATGCATAAATATTTTTTTACACACCAATAACACTTTTTTTTTTTTTAGCTGCTTCAACATAAAAAAAACTATATAAACAGGTGTCATAGGGGCTGGCGCGGGTGCCGTTACCCCCCGCGGCCGCCCCCCTGGCTACCCGCGACCATCCCCCTGCCACCCGAGGTCCGGCGCCAAGCCACTTACCCGTCCACGCTCCGGTGTACTCTACTCCTGCCTGTCCCGGCCGCCGCGCGCGTAGCCGCTTCCTAGGGCGCGCGCACGATGGCTGGTCTGGATTTAAAGGGCCAGTACGCCGGTAATTGGGTCAATTGCTGGCTTCTGGTCCTATATAAGGAATACGCCCCCAGCACTCTCTGCCAGATTGTTGGTGTGCGTTTGCCTAGTTTAGAGTGTTGGAAAGTCCTGTCTGATTACCCGTGTACCAGTCCGTTCCGCTAAGTTTCCTGACCTTGCCTGTTTGCCACCTGCCCTGACCGTCTGCCCGTCTCTGACCACGAACCTCTGCCGCCTGCCAGGACCTCCTGCCTGTCCCCGACTACGCCTTTGGATTCTGATTCTGTACCTTGCAGTACCCCAGCCGTCATCGCAAGCAAGTCACGTCAGGGGTAGCGACCTGGTAGCCTCACGCCGCAGCAAGTCCATCCCGCTTTGCGGCGGGCTCTGGTGAATACCGGGCGCTACTTAGACTCCGCTCCCTGGCGTGGCTTAACTATCATCGCTTGCGGTGGTCCAGCGAATCCACCTAACCCTTACAACAGAATATCGCCGTAATCGTATCAACCCAAAGAGTAAAGCTAACTTATCATGGATACTGCACGGTGAGCGCTGTTAAAAATAAAAATAAAAAACACTATTAGGATTGCAGTATTTTTTCAACCTGCCTTCCAAAAGATGGATTTAAAAGCAATCAAAAAGCATTGTCCCCCCAAAAATGATACTAATAAAAACGTAAACTCATCCTGCAAAAAAACAAGCCCCTACACGCTCCGTAAACAGAAAAATTAAAAAGTTATGGCTCTCAGACTATGGCGATGCAAAAACGTGTTTTCCTTGTTGAATAAAAGTGTTTTTATTGTATAAAAGCAGTAAAATATAAAAAAAATATACAAATTGGGTATCTCTGTAATCATATTGACCTGCTGATTAAAGCTAGCATGTCATACATACTGTACAGTGACTGCTATAAAAAATAAAAATAAGAAACGCTACCAAGATTGCTGTATTTTGTTCAAAACATCTCACAAAAACCTTAATAAAAGGTGAACATAGCGTCATATGCACCCCATAATGGTACCAATAAAAACATCAACTCATCCCGCAAAAATAAGCCCATACACAGCTCTGCACACAGCAAAATAAAAAAAGTTATGGCTGTCAGAATAGAACAACATAAAAACTCAATTTTTTATAGACATTTCTATTGTGTAAAAGTAATAAAACAGAAAAACTATATAAAATCTATATCATTGTAATTGTACCGACCCCCTTAGTAAAGTTATCCTGTCATTTACACTGCACGGCGAATGCTGTAAAATTGAAACCCAAAAAACAATGACCGAACTGTGTTTTTACACCCACATTTTCATGGCCCATTCCCCAAAAAAACTATGGAACAACTGTGCACCCAAAATGCACAGTATACCCCTAGATGAGATCCCTGAGGGGTGTTGAATCCAAAATGGGGCGACTTCTGGAAGGTTTCACCTGTTCTGCTACTTTGGGAGCTTTATAAATGCAACATGGCCCCACTAAAATCTATGTTCCAAAAGTCAAATAGCGCTCTCTCCCTTGTACGCCCTGCCATGCGCCCAAACAGCAGTTTACACCCACATGTAGGGTATTGCCGAACTTGGAAGAATTGCTTAACAAAGTTTTGAGGTTCTTTTTTCCAGGATTCCTTGTAGATATGAAACATTTTAAGCTAAATTTGCTGATTATTGGAAAAAAAAAGTTTTTTAATTTTCACAGCCTAATGCTAAAAAAAATGTGGATCACCTGTGGGGTCTATATACTCACTGCTCCCCTGGATATATTCCTTAAAGGGTGTAGTTTCCAATATGGGATCTTTTTAGGGGTGTTTATTAAGTTTTAGCACCTTAGGGTGTCCTCAAAACTTGAAATGGCGCCTAAATAAAATTGTATTGAAAATGAGACCCCTGAGTCCAGTAGGTGCTCCTCCTATTCTGGGGCTTATGGTTGAGCCAAATAATGTACTAGGGCCGAAAACAGCAGACCTGGGGGAATTGATATTACGTTGCATTTACCTACTCATATTTATCGTATTCCAGTGAATAATGGATAAATATAGAAAATCTGCAAAAATAGTGAAATTTTGAAACTTCACCTCCACTTTGCTTTAACTTCTGTGTAATACCCAAAGGGTTATAAAACTTCCTAAACACTGTTGTAAATACTTTAAGGGTCTAGTTTCTTAGAAGGTGTCATTTATGGGGGTATCTAACATGCAGGCCCCTCAAAGCCACGTCAGAACCGGAGTGGTCCCTAAAAAATATATATTTCTAATTTTCTTGAAAATGTGAGAAATTACTACTAAGTTTCTAAGCCCCCAAATGTCGTAAAAAAAAAAGACATTTAAAAAATGATGCCAACCTATAGTGGACATATGGTAGATGCTAGTTTTAAACTATTTTATGGTGAATAATTATCTGTCTTGCACACAGAAATTTTGGAACTTTCAAAATCACAAATTTTTCCAAAATATCATGAAATTTTGATATTTTTCACAAACAAACAAGGATTGTATGGATAAAAACTTCTTACTAACTTAAAGCACAATGTATCATGAGAAAACAATCTCTGAATCACATGGATAGGTAAAAGTGTCAAAAAGTTATTCTCACATAAGGGGACACATGTCAGATTTCAAAAATAGGGCTGTGTCAGGAAGGCCAAAACTGGCTGGGTCTTTAAGGGGTTAATTACAGTTAGACAACTATGTCTCATGCAGTTCACAAGTCAAGTTATTGCTGAGGTATGGCATCCCTCTCTTTGTGAAGGGCACCCCTCAGGTCATTGAGGTTCAAAAGTACATAGTTATGAGCTTCTACATGGCAACTCAGTTTATCCCACAGGTTTTCTAGGAGGTTAAGGTCTGGAGAAAGTGCAGGCCACTCCATCTGAGGTACCCCAGTCTTAAACAGCCATTCCCTAATGATGCGATCTCCATTGTCATCCATGAAGATGAAATTAACCATGTGTTTTTCATGCAGAGGCACAATGACTGGATAAATTATGTTATTCAAGTAGTAGAGTAGTAGCTGTCAAGGTACCATTCACAAAGTGTAGGACAATTCTTTATTGACTAGACACACCTGCCCACACTGTAACACCACTACCAAAAGCTCGTCTGGTTATAACAGTGGCTGATGCATACAGTGAGGAAAACAGTATCTAGTCAACCACCAATTGTGCAAGTCCTCCCACTTAAAAAGATGAGAGAGGTCTGTACTTGACATTATAGGTAGACCTCAACTATGAGAGACGAAATGAGAAAACAAATACCGAAAATCACATTGTCGGATTTGAAAAGAATTTATTTGAAAATTATGGTGGAAAATAAGTATTTGGTCAATAACAAAAGTTCATCTCAATACTTTGCTTATACCCTTTGTTGGCAATGACAGAGGTCAAATGTTTCTGTAAGTCTTCACAAGGTTGGCACACACTGTTTACTGGTATGTTGGCCCCTTCCTCCATGCCGATCTCTTCTAGAGCAGTGATGTTTTGGGGCTGTCGCTGGACAACTTTCAACTCCCTCCAAAGGTTTTCTATGGGGTTGAGATCTGGAGACTGGCTAGGCCACTTCAAGAACTTGAAATGCTTCTTACGAATCCACTCCTTTGTTGCCCTGGCAGTGTGCTTGGGATCATTGTCATGCTGAAAGACCCAGCCACATTTCATCTTCAATGCCCTTGCTGATGGAAGGAGGGTTGCACTCAAAATCTCATGATATATGGCCCCATTCATTCTTTCATGTACATGGATCAGTCGTCCTGGTCCCTTTGCAGAGAAACAGCTCCAAATGTTGCCGAGCCCATGCTTCATAGTAGGTATGGTGTTCATTAGATGCAACTCAGCATTCTCTCTCCTCCAAACACTACGAGTTGTGTTTTTACCAAACAGTTCTACTTTGGTTTCATCTGACCATATGACATTCTCCCAATACTCTTCTGGATCATCCAAATGCTCTTTAGCAAACTTCAGACAAGCCTGGGCATGTACTGGCTTAAGCAGGGGGCACGTCTGGCACTGCAGGATCTAAGTCCCTGGCGGTGTAGTGTGTTACTGATGGTAGCCTGTGTTACGTTGGTCCCAGCTCTCTCAGGTCATTCAGTAGGTCCCCCCGTGTGTTTCTGGGATTTTTGCTCACCGTTCTTGTGATCATTTTGACACCACAGGATGAGATCTTGCATGGAGCCCCAGATCGAGGGAGATTATCAGTGGCCTTGCATGTCTTCCATTTTCTAATTATTGTTCCCACAGTTGATTTCTTCACACCAAGCTGCTTGCCTATTGCAGATTCAGTCTTCCCATTCTGTGCAGGGGATTTTGTTTCTGGTGTCCTTCAACAGCTCTTTGGTCTTCACCATAGTGGAGATTGGAGTGTGACTGTTTTAAGTTGTGGACAGATGTCTTTTATAACAAGTTCAAACAGGTGCCATTACTACAGGTAAGGAGTAGAGGACAGAGGATCCTCTTAAAGTAAAAGTTACAGGTCTGTGAGAGTCAGAAATCTTGCTTGTTTGTAGGTTACCAAATACTAATTTTCCACCATAATTTGCAAATAAATTCTCTCCAAATCAGACAATGTGATTTTCGGGATTTGTTTTCTCATTTTGGGCGACATGTATGATTGGGCTTTTCGCCTGTTTTTTGGCGTAACCTGCGCCTCCCGGCCCGAATCCCCCTGTCGGATGCTGGGATGCGGTGTTAGGCGCAGCGTTCACCACTTTTAGCTGCGCCCCGCATGAAAGGGCGGGCAATGGGCTCCGAGGCATGTACGATCGCGAGTCGGCAAAGTGCGGCGCATTGCAGCGCTCGGCAGCTCCGACAGTCTGACCCTAGTTTAATTTTGGTCTAAATGCTCCAGCGAGCGGAGTGAAGGGAGAACGGAACATGCGAGGAAACATAGAAGTATCGCAACAAAATCTCGGGCGCACAGCTCCGTGCGGCAGAGTATGATTCAAAAAATCGCCTTTAAAAGGCGTAAAACATTCTCAGAAAAAGAGCTCAACCTCAAAAATAAAAAATACATAAATTAAAATAACACAGTTCCATAAATCTAGAGCGGCGCAATATCAGATACGGATATTGGAAATTGGCCCTGGGAAATACAGTAAACAGAAACCTGCCAACAGAAATACGGAGCGCAGAGAACCATTAAAACCTAAGAAACTATTGACCGAATCAGAATCAATGGCGGACAGTGTCAAAATACAGTAAAAATGCAGAAAGGAGGCTGAATTGCTGAGCTAGGCGGGTTCTTGGCATCTCGCCAATCAGAATAGAGCGCACAGGGGACCCCTTAAAGCCTATGGAGAAGTTTGAAACCAAATCAAAATCAAGGGCGGGCAGTATCAAAATCAGTAAATGCCTGAAAGAGAGCTGAATGGATGAACAAGCGATGGGCTTGGCAATCCCAGCCAATCAGATGCGCTGTGAACTACTTCTCCCTCATTTTATTCCTTATGGAATATCGGCGCAAAGCAATCTCGGCGCTCTAGCGCCGTTGCAGCATGGAGTTGATGAGATAAAAAAATAATTTTTATTAAGTTGTAAATTATTTCTCAGAAAAAGAGATGAAACCATTCTATAAACATAAAATCAATTAAACCCGAACAACGCGTTTGTCCCTAGACCGCGGTACAATAATTAGGAATTGCAATATAGTGAATTGCCCAGGACATACAGTAATTCAAATAGTTGAGCTCTTCTCATTGGTCCGGCATAAACAGCCCAAACAGAATAGGAAGCGACAGTGTGGCCCATTCTAACACTATGGTGATGAGTATTGACTAATCAGTATCTGTAGGCGACAGGGACCCATTATCTCCTATGGAGGATTAAGTTGACCAATAGAATCGAGGAGCGACAGGGACTCGCATTCTCAAACGTCTATGAAGAAATATTGACCAATCATATTCAAAGGCGGTACAGGTTCAAAATGACAGTAAAGAAAAGCAGAAAAGAGCTGATTGGTTGAGCTAGCTGGTGCTTGTCCCATCTTAGCCACATCATACGCGAGCTACTTTCTCACTGAGATGGTTCTATGGGGAAAGGAAATATCGAGCGAGCTCTGTGATTGGCTAACGTTAAAAGAGGCGCGAGTAAAATGTGGACCAATGGGAGAGAGTGAGCGACGCTCTTTATAGTTTTTCTAATAGCAATCGGGGACTACAACATTAACATGGCCCGAAATCAAATTGATAAGAGTACAGAAGTTGAACCGATGTATAATATGTAACTTGAACATAATATTGGGGTAAAGAAAAAAATATTAAGTCCAATAAAATATGTTTAATTCTTTATTTTGTTTACACCCATACAATGATCAGTGGCTACCGAAAATGAAAAAAAACATGATTTTATTTGAAGTAATATTTTTTTTTTTAATTCGTCCCCTCAATAGTTATGGCTCATTTTTATACAGATCGGTACAACATCTTTACTCTTAACACTTGAATTTCGGTCATGTACTGGTTGTATTTCCGATTGCATTAGAAAACCCAATAAGAACGTTCCCCACCGCCCGCTCATCAACCATAGGTCCAAATAACCGCGCCTCTTTAAGTTAGACCAATCACAGAGCTCACTCGAATTTCTTTTCCCGCATACAAACTTCTATGAGAAAGTAGCTCACGCTCTAAATGGCTAAGCTGACAGGGGGGGGTGCCCCCGGCTAGCTCAACCAATCTAAGGCTCTTTTCGCATTTTTAAAGCTGATTTTGAGAGCTGCCCCGCCTTTTGATTCAGATTGGTCATAGTTTCTCCAAAGGCTTTAATGGTTCACTGTCACTCCTATTCTGATTGGCCGGTTTCTGCCGACCAATGAGAATATGCTTTCAGAATTTGGGGGATAAGTTGACTGTAATTCCCGGCAATGTTCCAATATCCGTAATTCTTGATATTGCGCCGTTCTAGATATTTGGCAAAGTGATATTTTTTTATGTATTTTTTTATTTTTGAGGATTGAGCACTTTACTGAGAATGTTTTCCGCCTTTATAAAATGCGATGTTTTTATCATAACTCCGCATCGGACATCTTTAATGATTTCTCTCTGTTTTCCATCCTGTCTTGAAAGTCTGAAACACATCTTCTGCTCGTTTTATCGCCGCATGGTATGAAGGCGCTACACTCCTCTGTACGGCGAATATTAGGCGTAGCGGCGTACGCGCCGTGACTGCGTCCCATGTCCCCGAACTGCGCCCCCACACACTTTGTGAGGCACGGCGTACTTTTACATGTGTAGTTTATGAAGTTGCGACTACTTTGGGTCGGCGATTCATGAGACGCATCGCCGCACTGTGCCGAAGTCCCACACTGCGCCCCAAACACTGGCGTGGCGCGGCGGACTTTTACCAAAGTATGTATGAGCGGCAACCCCGTCTCCGACATAAATCAGCGCAAATTTCGCCGAGAAAACGCTGAAAGGTGCGCCCCAACGTGGCAAAATTCATACATGTCAGTCCATTTGTCTCTCATAGTTTAGGTCTACCTATGATGTCAATTACAGGCCTCTGTCATCTTTTTAAGTAGGCAAACTTTGGTACAATTGGTAGCTGATAGTGTTGAACGAACTGTTCGAGAAAAGATTCGTTTGAGTCGAACTTTAGGTTTTTTCAAACTCAGGCAGAACCGAGCTTTTTCACGGTTTGTTTCTGAGTAAAGTACATCGTTATGACACGGGCGATTAGCCACTCCATTATCTTACTTTCAACTTATGCTTCTACCTGTACTTTTTTTCGCCATCCAATCGAGTGCAGACAATAGTAATTGTCCAAAACGTCACCAGTGAGGGCGTAGGGTGATTCGCAAGTGGCTACTACTCCTGCTCTAGTCTATTACACTGATTTCCTGTGAATGCCATTTTCAAACTTATAACTACTCCCCCCCCCCCCCCCCCCCCCCCCCATTCTGTCACTGAACACACTGCTCACGTGTTTCTGCATCTCCAATAGCATGCGGCACCGCCATTCCACAGGTGATTTTTATAAAGGAAAGGCTGCTAGTTAGTTAGATGGGGTGTGGGGGCAGTAAGCAGTAGGGAGTTATATCAGGGGAAACGCTAGGGAGTTTTTTAATTGCTGCCTGTATCTTTCACATCTCAGTCTGAGTGTCTCAAAAAGTGCATGTCCGGCTGTTTTACCGTGGAACAGGCCAGTGGAAAGAAACCGTAGCACCATGTGAAAATGATAAGGATTTACAATTGTAACTACATTAGTGAATTGCTGTTTTTGCCTTACCAGGGGTTCTTCCTTAAAACCCTTTTCAACAGAATATTCCATTGAAAAAATTACCTATTTCTAATCATTTGCCCTTAAAAGTTTTTTTCAAAATGTAGGGAGTTCCTACAAAAGTAGTGAATTGTCTTGGTTTGGCAGCCAGTGGTTCTTCCTTAAGACCCCCGGTTCAACAGATATTCATTGAAAAAAATTATATTTCTAATCCCTATTATGCTAGTTGCAAAATATAGAGAATCTAACAACAGTTTTGATTTCTGTTTTTGTGCTGCCAGGGTTGTTCCTTAAGACCCTGTTCAACAGATATTCCATTGAAAAAATTAATATTTCTAATTCTAATTGCAGAAATAATAGTGTGATTCCCAACAGTTGTGATTTGCAGTTTTGCTGTCAGGGAGTTCTTCCATAAGACTTACAATCATCAGTATATCCATTGTAAATAAATAATATTACTAATCCCTATTATGCTAGTAAAAAAAATAATAGGGATTCTACAGACAGATATGATTTTGCTTGGATTGCCATGCGAGGTTCTTCTTTAAGACCCCGTTCAACAGTATGATGGCCATTGAAAAAATTCTTATTTCTAATCCTATTTTGCCTAGTTGTATAAAATATAGGGGGATTTCTAGAACAGTAGTGATTTGCTATTTTGCTGTCTAGGGTTGCTTCAGTAAGAGACCTCCGTTCAACAGATATTCCAAATAAAAAATTATATTTTCTAATCCTGATTTCCAAATTAGGGATTCAAAGAGCATTTGTGATTTGTAGTCTTTGGAGTAAGCGTTATACAACAAGAGACGTAAACAAATCTTTTTAAAACATGTGAGCGAGACTAGAAGTGGTAAGCGAGCAGGAGTGGCATAGGGCGTGACTAGAGTAAGAGACAAGTCACTCCCATCCAGTGCTCTGGACAACACACAAGCGAGTACATCGTCAGTTGCAGAATCATCAGGTCTGTCATCGCTTGGTCAGTTCCCTGTGCTTCTCATTACTTAAGATCGGTGTCAATCTGTTTTTGAGTGGTTAACACACCCTTCATCCAGCAGTTTTACCTCCTCTTCCTCTCAGTCAAGGGCACAAATGTCATCATCATCAGTCCAACCTGAATTCCAAATGTCACCCAATATACAGACCACTCCCAGAATAATCCATGTACTAAGAGCTCTTTGAATCACACAATGTGGTTGGCGTCAGAAGGCATTTCAATAGATCAAGAGGCCAAAGAGGATGATTTTGTCTGCTCTGACGCCCAATCGCTGATGTCCTCAGAGGAGGAGGTCTGTCAGCAGAAATCCCGAGCCGTCAGCAATTCCTCTCAGTGCCTGTGGCACTAGCCCGCAGCTTGAGATGTAGACTGTCCCAGGAAGAGGAAGTCACCTGTGATGATGATGATGACATTGTGGATCTAATGTGTTCTTTTGAGCAGCAGCTGGCGAGCAATTGATCAGTAGAGGAGGAAGATGATGGGGTAGTGTCAGTACGGGTCTGGCTGCAGAAAGGGAGAGGGCGGTCTCACAAGTCTGCTGACGTTACTCCGCCAGCCGTGGTCAGTGGTGGCAGCGGGAACACCACTACTAGGTTTTCACTGTCGAAAAGGTCCAGGACCTGTGAAGCTCGGGCCTTTTTCGATCAAGCCTCAAATTCGCCAAATGACGTCATATGCCGAATTTGCCGTCAACGTGTCAGTAGAGGAAAGAATCTAAAGTGTTTAAGCACCACGAGCATGAGCAGGCACACGCATGTAAAGCATGAATTGCTGTGAAAGAGTCACTTGGAGAAAAAAGGCCACACAGGACCTTGGCATCCAACCTTGGCATTCCCCCTCTTGAATAGTGCATTTCATTTATTTATTTATTTATTTTTAATTTATATAAATCAATCAATAATGACAGGGGATTGCAAAGTGTAGCAAAAATGTTGTTGTACGGACATTAATAGACAATAGTTAAAGAATTTATTCTGGGGCTATTGGAAAATAGGTGTTGCCTTGTAATACTTTAATGTTTGATACAATTTTTTATTTGCAACTCAGAGGAACAGCCCATGGGCTCAAATGTTAGCACCTTCTTATGCAACATCGTGATGGCTGACTTGAGGAGACAGTCGTATAAGTAATTCCCCCATTTTTAACTTCGGTGTGGATGGTGGAGTACATCGACGCATTTTTTATTATTTCGGAATGGTGACAGCTCCTCATTGGTTACTTTTTTTAATTGCCTCAATGAGGTTGATAGGGATATTAAATTCACCATGTCTTGGTCTAAAGAAAAATTACAGTTTTTGGATATCTTGGTTTATGTTGAGGATGGTAGTTTAAAAACAGATCTACATGTTAAGAGCACAGATAGGAATAATTTGCTGGATTTTAGGAGCCAGCATCCTAGGAGCATGGTTGAATCTATAGTCAGTTCTTACGGGTAAAAAAGATTTTGGAGGATAATGATAAACTTGATGAGAGACTTTCAGAGATGAAGGATAAATATGTTGCTAGGGGTTATCCCAAAGCATTAGTACAACGCCATATTAACACTGTTAGAGGCCTTGATAGAGCACAGTTGTGCACTAAACAAACAGCGAACACTAAGTCAGAAAGGGTACCTTTTGTATCTACATATAATAGACAGAGTAGACACATATCAAAAATAATTTCTAAATATTGGCCGCTCCTACAAAACTGTAACAAAGATGTTCCGTCCTTCATACAACCACCATTGTTCTCATATAGGAGAGCAGTTAATTTAAGGGATATGTTGGTTAAGAGTGATGTGAGTAGGAGCCAACCTAAGATGTCTAAACGAGGCTGTTTTCCGTGTATGAGTTGTGACAGTTGTCAACAGTTGATCAAAGGTGAATTTTTTTAACATCCTTTATCTAAACAGAGATTTATATGTGGGTGAAACCACACAGGAGTGTCGACTACGTCTTAATTGACATAATTCCACTATTAGAACAAAGAAATGTGAATTACCAGTTCTGAAACACTTTGATGAGTGTGGTCATCAGCTTAGTGATCTTCGTTTTTCCATTATTGATCATGTACCCTATTGTAAACGTGGTGGTGATCGTACAAAGATTCTTAAACAGCGTGAAATGCGTTGATTCACCAAACTTGATTCTTTATACCCTAATGGTTTAAACCTTGATTATTCTTTGAGTGCGTTTTTGTGATTATACACTTCCTTTGTATTTTCTTGGACTTGCCCTAACCTATTAGTATTGTGTCCTTTATCAGCGTTATAGAGTGTTCTATATTACTTTATTTTTCTTGTTTTTTTAGATGGATCTTTCACTATCAAACACTTGGCACTTTATCTAATCAACACAATGACATCAGTCTCTGCAATGACATTGCTTCCCCCTCTTGAATAGTGCATTTAATTTATTTTTATTTTTTTTTATTTTCTGAGAATAAAGTATATATATAATTTTTTTGTATCTGTATGACACACCATTGGCCAGCTTTACCAATAAGGGATTATGTGACCATTGGCCAGCTTTACCAACAAGGGATTATGGGCGACATGTATGAATCTCGCCACGTCGGAGCGCATGTTTCCGACAGTTTTCCGGCAAAATTTGCGCCTGATTTATGTCGGCGCCAGGGTGTGCTCATACATACCATGTAAAGTCCGCCGCTCCTCGTCAGTGTGTGGGGCGCAGTGCGGGACTTAGACGCAGTGCGGGACTGCGCCTAAGATTCGCCGCCCGACGTAGTGTGATCATACATGCCGTGTAAAGTCCGCCGCGACTCGCCAGTGTGTGAGGCGCAGTGCGGGACTGCGCCTAAGATTCGGAGTCCGAGGAGGTGCGCTCATACATGCGGTGAAAAGTCCGCCGCGCCTCGCCAGTGTGTGGGGCTCAGTGCGGGACTTAGGCGCTGTGTGGGCCTGCGCCTAACATGTATTCCGATTCTAGACAGGCTGGAAAACAGCGAGAAATAATTAAACATGTCCGTACGGCATGGAGTATGAATCAAAAAATCGCCTTTATAAAAGCGTAAAACATTCTCTGAAAAAGAGCTCAAACCTACTAAAAAAATATATAAATAAAATCATCCAGAACGGCGCTACATCGGGAATTGGGATATAGAGACTTGCCGGGAAATACAGTAATTCAAATTCTGTAAGCTCTTCTCATTGGTCGGCAGAAACCAACCAATCAGAATAGGAGCGACAGTGAGCCATTATAAGCTATGGAGAAATATTGACCAATCAAATGCAAAGGTGGGACAGTTAAAAATACAGTAAAAATGCAGAAAAGAGTTGATTGGTTGAGCTAGCGGGGGCTTGGCTATCCCGGTCAATCAGAGCGCAAGCTACTTGTCCCATTGTAGTCAATGGAGAGATGGGGGCAATGAAATCTCGGCTCTCAGCGCCATGCGGCATGATGAAAAAAATCCTTTTTATTAGGTGTAAAATATTATCTGAAAAAGAGCTGAAACCTTCTATAAACATAAATCAATCAAATCCCTAACAACGCGTTTGTCGCCGAGACCGGCGCTACATCAGGAATTGGGATATAGAGAATTGCCGGGAAATACAGTAATTCAAATTCTTTAAGCTCTTCTCATTGGTCGTCAGAAACCAACCAATCAGAATAGGAGCGACAGTGACCCATTATAAACTATTAATTCATTGAATTCATATTTTTTTTTCCGTAATTTGAATTACTGTATTTCCCGGAAATTTCCACTATCCTAATTCCTGATGTTGCGCTGTTTTAGATTTTTGGAAAGTGATTTTTTGCGCTTTGCCGACCCGCGATCGTACATGCCTCGGAGTTTTCGAGCGCGCCGCGTCCCGCCCCGGAACACCCACACCGCGCCCATTACACGCCCCTTCATGTGAGGCGCAGCCGAAAGTGGCGAATGCTGCGCCTAACATCGCATCCCTGCGTCCGACAGCGGATTCGGGCCGGTGAGGCGCAGGATACGCCAGAAAACAGGCGTAAATCCCGTTCATACATGTCGCCCTATGTGACCATCATGATTTTGTAATCAAAGGATGCTTTGCTATAATATTTTCTATATGGTTGTACCAAACTAATTTATGCAAATCTATACAGAACCACGGTGGTCTTGCCACATTGTGACTCCAATTGAGGTACTGGTGTGCATTACATGCATTCCTGATGCTCCTATAGTCACTTTGAGATGGGTGCTTTTTTTCCACAGGTTTGTGGTTAATCTGCACCATCTATTGGGGACCTAAGGTGTGTTATGTTCGGCTATCTATAGTACTGGTCACTTTATATTAGTCTGAATTGCATCCTTTATATAGATGTGAGAGACTGGCCTCTTTTGCCCTGATATGATATGGCCGTCGGAGCTCTCGGTCCTCTAATGCGCATGCGCGGCTTGCGCTGTTGTCCCGGTTGTAGATACTGGCTGGCATTAGTGTATTTCATATGTATGATGATTGGTCCGTTTTGACCATGTGATGTTTTGAGTCGGCGCAGTGTCTCTTACTAGACGCCGAGATAACATGCGGTCTAGAGTGGGGTAAGCTTATGTCTGCAGCTGTATGTGATTGTTTATTAGCACACTGTTAATCTGTAACTGTCTTTATTGATCTTTATACCACAGTGTGATTGATGTTCATTGTATGTTTATGATTAGTATATGATTGCACTTTTTATGTCACTTTTGTACACTGTTTGATGTATTATCATTCATGTATTTTTGTATTTTATTTTTTATCACTTCCTAATTATGTAATTATATGTCTTAATCATGTAAATGCACATTTGTATATAAGGATATGCTTATCCTGAACACACTTGCTTGAAAATGACTCCATGGAGGAGTTGAAACGTTGCTTGTATGGACTTAGGTGATTAAATAACATTTTTTTAATATATTTTGGTGGTGCTGCTTTCTTTAAATTTTTTATATTTTTGGCATCCAACTACTGTGACATCTTCGGCCTCCTCCTCCTTCGCCACTTCCAAGAACCAAGCAGTCCTCTGTTGCCGATGTGCTGGAGCAGCATGAACAAGCACCATCCCCAGTCCCAGACACTGTCGGATGATTCCCACCACCAGCAACACAATCTTCACCTTCCATTTCCACCAATCTGACCTGCACGCCGTACACAGCCAGTCCAGCAGCCAGCCTCTGTGTTCCAGGTGTGGGAGCATAAGAAACGCTTTCAACCCAACCATCCCAAGCCAAAAGCCTGAATTTTTGGCTTCCAGGCTGTTGACCTTGGAAATGTTGCCTTTCCGCCTGGTGGACCCAGATGGGTTTCAAATCCCCTACCTCCATGGGTAGCAACACGTGCCAAGAGAAACCAGGCCGTTCTGAAATTAATCTGTCTTGGAGACCAAGAGCTGTGGACAGCTCTGCACACTCAGACTGACCAGTGGCTGGGTGCTAAGAACCTGGCACCAGGCAAGGTGGTGTGCGACAACGGGAGAAATCTCCTTGCTGCCCTTAGAATCGGTAGACTTATGCACATCCCTTACCTGGAACATGTCCTGAACCTGATTGTGCAGAAATTTCTCAACTGCTACCAAGGTCTTGACTGTCTGCTGAGGAAGGCTCGAGGTCACACTTCCGGTGTTTTCACCCTGCTTCGTCATGACTGGCAGCGTTACAGCATTATCTGGGCCTCCCCACCAACTGTCTCATTGTTGACGCTCTGCAACATGCTGGAATTCCACCCTCCACATGCTCCAGCGGTTGTGGCAGCAGCAGGGCCGTTCCTAGGGGCAGGCGAGATGGGCGATTGCCCGGCGCGCCGAGGCTCCGCTCGCCTGAGGGGGGCGCCGCCTGCCTCGCCTGCCCGGAGGATCGCCCCTTACTCTGCGCGGCTGTTTTATATCAGTCGCGCAGGCCAGCAGCTGCTGGTGCAGGAGGAGCGGGGGGATCATCCCGTCCTGACTCCTCCCCTGTATCAGCATTGCAGGGGGCGCACAGCTTTCACCGCGCCCCCCGCGCTGCTCGATCTCCTCGGCTGGCAGCTCTTCCGCCGAGGAGATCCCTGGGAGCTACGTGCAGCGTAAGCGGCGTGATGACGTTACGCCGCTTACATCGCTCAGCATCTACGGACTGGGAAGCGCGGACCAAGGTGAGTACTTTTATTTTATTTTATAATTAGTTACAGGGGCATCTACTGGCTACAGGGGGTATCTACTGGCTACAGGGAGCATCACTAGCTATAGGGAGCACCTACTGGCTACAAGGGGGGCATCTACTGGCTACAAGGGGGGCATCACTGGCTACAGTGGTATCTACTGGCTACAAGGGGGGCATCACTGGCTACAGGGGTATCTACTGGCTACAAGGGGGCATCACTGGCTACAAGGGGGGCATCACTGCCTACAAGGGGGGCATCACTGGCTACAGGGGTTTCTACTGGCTACAAGGGGGCATCACTGGCTACAAGGGGGGCATCAGTGGCTACAGGGGCATCACTGGCTACAGGGGTATCTCCTGGCTACAGGGGCATCACTGGCTACAAGGGGCCTCATTGGCTACAAGGAGGGCATTACTGGCTACAGGGGGCATCACTGGCTACAGGGGGAATCACTGGCTACAATGGGGCATCACTGGCTACAATGGGGCCCTCACTGGCTATAAGGGGGGCATCACTGGCTATAAGGGGAATCACTGGCTATAAGGAGGAGCATCACTGGCTACAGGGGGAATTACTGGCTACAGTGGGGCATCACTGGCTACAAGGGGCATCACTGGCTACAGGGGGGAATCACTGGCTACAGGGGGGGCATCACTGGCTAAAGGGGGAATTACTGGCTACAGGGGGGCATCAAATGGCTACAGGGGGAATTACTGATTACAGGGGGGCATCAGTGGCTACAGGGGGGCATCAGTGGCTTCAGGGGGCATCTACTGGCTACAGGGGGGCATCGCCTGGCTACAGGGGGGGCATCACTGGCTATGAGGGGGCATCACTGGCTACAGGGGGCATCACTGGCTACATGGGGGCATCACTGGCTACATTGGGCATCACTGGCTGCAGGGGGCATCACTAGCTGCAGTGGGGCATCACTAGCTGCAGTGGGCATCACTGGCTACAGTGGGGCATCTACTGGCTACAGGGGCATCACTGGCTACATGGGGCTACTATGTGGCTACAGGGGGGCATCACTGGCTGCAGTGGGCATCACTGGCTACAGGGGGGCATCTACTGGCTACAGGGGAATCACTGGCTACAGGGGGCTACTATGTGGCTACAAGGGGCATATTACATGGCTACCATATGAGGTGCTATAGATGGGGAGTTTGTATAGAGATAGGAATTGGTAGAGAAGTGCTGATAAAGCAAGGAGTCTTAAGAGAGGTAATGTTAGTGTAGGACCCACCTGCATTTGAGGTTCCCTTGAAGATTGGGAGGTGGGCTTAAGCAGTTTTGATCAAAAGTGTGAACTAGGAACCTCAAAATTTTTTCATGTATCCTAAGTATCAGAAATTCTTTTTCAAAAATTACTATGTGCCTTTTGATAGTTTTTTTAGTTGATAGTGTGCTACTGATATTGGAATGTGTATGTATATTGCTGCCACACCAGTGTACACCTATGCTCAATTTTTTCAAAGCCAAATGTGGATGTGCAAAGCCAAATATTGTTTTCTATCTAATCAAAAAGGGGCCCAGTGATATGTTAAAAAATAGGAACTAGTAATGGGTGGGTGCCCCATTTGATTTAGCTACATGGGGCCCTGAAATGGTTAATAGATGACTGATGACAGCCTTGGCTACCACTGGTCTCTTGTCCAGCGTAGATGCTCCCTAGCCAATGCAAGACGATAATGCCTCTGCCTGGTGGTGTGGTCAGGTAACCTTGCTGGTTATGAATGGTCTGACATGACACTTGGTTGCTTCTCACTTGCCTGGAGCTGTGGCATTCATCATCTGGTTCTGCAGGTCATTGTTTGCAATGAAGCAGTCATCAGTGTGAGATGTAGACAAAGGACGTCCACTTCTTTGCCACTTCTTTGCTGATGGCACTCTAAGCTCCGGGGCTGCTACTGACTGAGAGCCTGTTGATAAATTGTAAGGTGTTGTCTTGGTTTCATGATGTCAAAAAGTGAACGGCATGATGAGGAGGATTGTTTAAATCCCAATTCAAATTGATCCTCTGAATTTATTGTGTGATTCAGGGATCAAACACCTGTTGTGATTGTTGCTATTAAGCTTCTTGTCAGAAATCAGAAAGTTGTTGAAAAAGTACTGAAATATTGAACAGTTGGACATATGCTTTCTAAAGTTAAGAGATGGTCTCATTTAGTTCATTTAAAAAAAATTCAAGACATTTTTCATCCTGAAATTTCACTCAAGATCCAAATATCCTTAACTTTTGCAATTAGTGTATATAATAACACATTCTGCTGCCATGGTTCATCCCACAAAAAAAAGGCATTACACAGCTCTGTCTATAAAAAAAAAAAATAATTATGGCTATCAGCAAAGAGCGATGTATAAACAATGTTTTACACCATAAAAACACTTTTTTTAATTGATACAACATAAAAATCTATATGAATTGGACATCACTGTAATCATATCATATCATATGTAGTAAAATTAACATGTCTTTTATACTGCACGGTGAATACTGTAAAAAAAATTTAAAAATTACCAGGATTGCAGTATTTTTTTCATCTTGCCTCCCAAAAATGGATTTCAAGGTGATCAAAAAGTCATGTCACCCCCAAAACGTCAACTCATTCCTCATAAACCAGGCACCTACACAGCTAAATCTATTTTCACAACCCATGAAAAGACAATCAAAGTAAAGATAATAACCACTAATGTAAACACCGATTTTATATGAGAGCAAATTGTATAGGGTGTAAACAATTAAAACATACCTTTTATTGATAATAGCATAAAAACTATAATATATACATAAACTGTCAGACAACAATAACCAATGGGAAATGGGAGGAATAGCAAACTAACCCTAGAGACCCTACACTGACCCTAGAAAAGTTACAGGAAAGGCGCCCCGTTAGGACGGCCCTGTCTCGAACCTCACCCTTTGCAAACTTAACTACATTAATACTATAATAAATTCTAAAGAGATACCTATTGAACACTAGTTATTGGTAGATAAGTCCCAACATGTTTCATATTGCCAGTATTCCTCAGGGGACTAGTGTGGCTAAAGGGCACTTAATGAAAAAAAGGTGCCCAAAAGAAAATTAGAGACCATACCTGTAATATAATGTCCCAATCCAAAGATGTGTCTCTAAAGGTAAGAAAAGTATAGGCTTACCAGTAGTGAAGTACTCAAAGATAAATGGCGGGGTTAGGTATAAATATAAATATAGGCAATAGACGTCCACAAAATGAGAAAAACTCACCCAGAGAACAGACACTGAACAGATCCCAATAGGAACGCATCTATGGTGAGGTGTAAGACAGGATAAACCACCCTGCGTAGGCAGCGCCGTCAATGTGCCAAAGACCTGCGTCTTTGGATTGGGACATTATATTAGAGGTATGGTCTCTAATTTTCTTTTGGGCACCTTTTTTCATTAAGTGCCCTTTAGCCACACTAATGGCGGAATACTGGCAATATGAAACATGTTGGGACTTATCTACCATTAATTAGTGTTCAATAGGTATCTCTTTAGGATTTATTATAGTATTAGTGTAGTTTAATTTACATAGGGTGAGGTTCGAGACAGGGCCGTCCTAACGGGAGGTGTTTTCTGTAACTTTTCTAGGGTCAGTGTAGGGTCTCTAGGGTTAGTTTGTCTATTTCTCCCATTTCCCATTGGGTATTATTGTCTGACAGTTTATGTATATATTATAGTTTTTATGCTATTATCAATAAAAGGTATTTGTTTACACCCTATACAATTTGCTCTTATTTTCACAACCCAATGCTAAAAAAAAATGTGAAATACCTGTGGGTCCAAAATGCACAATACAATTCTAGATAAATTCTCTAGGGGTTGTTGTTAGAGATGGGCGAATTTCTCAAAAATTCGATTCGCCGAGTTCGCCGAATTTTCCAACAAAATTATTTTCGTCCCGAATAAAAACAGCTATTTCCTGGCTGCAGAGAGCCTGTAGGGTGCTGTAGAACATTGTGCCATGCTCAAATATGCAGATTGAGCTTGATTTGGTATTCATACAATGTTGTGTTTTAGTATGACACGCACATGACTGCCGCCGCTCTTAGAATCGCTTCGCTCTTCAATTCCCTGGGCACTTACAGGGGCAAAACTGACTAAATAACTGAAGCGGGAACGCAGTCTGATAAAGTCATGGCAGCGCCAGCTGGAAAGAAACAAGCTGAGGGCTAAGATCCTACAAAAGCGTCAAAGAACACAATAGTTGTTTCCTGGAGCCGCCACAGGTCGCAGCACAGGTCCCACACTCTAGGTCATACACTTTTTCCCAGATGACATCTGACAACCCCAGCCAAGAGTCGGTGGGTTTGTCAGATACAACCCTTGTTTGGCATGGCCCGGGAGCAGGTGAGGGGCCCTCACCTGTCCTCAACCCACCTCTGTCCCGTTCGCTTCCCACACCCAGAGAACTACTATGTGCTGTTGGCTCTGTGCCACTATACAGTGAGGACCAACTATTTAAGGACAGTGGGCAGCAAAGAGTTGGGGAAGACATCCGCTGCTTCTTGCAGAAGTGGGCAAGTAGTGATGAGGAGAATTGCAATGGGGGGGTTATGTTGTGAGCGGTCAGGCTTTGTACAGCGACACCGTTGAGGTGGACGGCGGTGACAGGCAAGCACTAATCGATGTAGCCGATCGCACTTGAAAGCCGGGTGAAGCAAGCAAGGCTAGGACAAGGTATTCTGGTGCCCTAGTTAAACAAGGCACAAAGTACCCCCCAAATGGAAAATTTAGCCCACTCCATGCCTCCTTGCGCCCCCTTTTCTGCCTGGGATGAAGTGGCGCCCTAGGCGGTAGCCTACCTTCATCTACCCATTGTCCCAGCCCTGGAAGTAAGGGCTTCATCATTATCATTGGGAGAAGAGAGCGGCAGCTTGCATGTGAGGCAGTGGTGCAGCCCGCGTGTCGGTAGTGTGGCCGGGAGTCAGCAGGGTGGCAGCAAGGTTGGGAGCCAAACGGCCACGATTTAGACCAACCACTTTGCAGGTCCCAGAAAGTAGCGGCACAGGGGCTCACTGGGGCAGCGGCGGTAACAGTCAGTGTCGAGCATTGGTGGTAAAATCACCTACTCGGCGGTGTACCAGTTTTTTGACGAGACACCAGAGGAGGCGAACATGGCTATATGTAGAATCTGTGGGCAGAAAGTAAAGCTTGACCAGGGCCAACCGGCACCAGCCCTCATCACATCATGCGGTCCACCATATAGGGCCGGGAAAAAACGTTATCAATGTTTCCATCCTGTCCCAACCACAGCACCCAGGGGCACGCCTCCCATTTCGGGCAGTAAAGTTCACCACCATCATCTACCTCCAGATACCCGCTCCCTCCACTTATGGGGCCGCATCTTCACCAACGATTGCCAAGAACAGCAGTATGCTCTATCATCCCTAATCGAAGCGACCGGCTCCTGTCCAATTGGGGGACTGCATCAAGTGGGGGGGGGGGGATTTCCCTTTCAGAAATGGGCCCAAAAAATTTCATTCACTTTGGCCATTTCCCCACACCGCCCAACACACCCCCTTTACTAAACAAATAGTGAAACCATTAACAGAGAAAAACAAATTTTTTTAACAGGGGAAATTGATGAACAGGAAAAAAATATTAACCCGGGGGAAATTGATGAACAGAAATAAATAATTAACAGGGGGAAATTATGACGGGGGAAATTGATGAACAGGAGAAATTGATGAACGGGAAATTTAAAGAACAGAGGGGGAAATTTTAGAACAGGGGAAAATTGATTTAAAAAGGGGGGAAAGATAAACAAGAAACCATTAACGATTTTGATTCCAAGTGGCAGAGATTTACCCGGGAAAAAACAATCACAAAAACAGAACCTTTTCCCTCTCTAAGAAATCGTTTGTGGCTTTCTCCGGCAAAGAAAATTTTGAACCATTGTGACAGACGGAAAAACAGGGGGCCGCCCCTGCTAGGGGAGGGGGACATGCTCCCTGCATGGCATACATGTTAAATCTGGTTTTTCAAATCTTACAAAACCCTTTTTCAAGACATTTTTTAAAAATGCCAGGAAACTTTGCAAGCACTTCACCGTTCATACCTGCCAAGCACACCCCCTTTGGGCTGAGGGCAGACCGACCTCTCCCCAACAAGGCATATATGACATTTCCCCCCGTTTGGGAAAACTATTAAATTTTTTTGTGATCCCAAACGGACAGGGGGAAAACCCCCCGTGTTTAAATTTTAAAAGTTGGCCAGGGCCTCTTGTGTGACACCCGCCGTTTGCTCAGGCCCCTTATGACACGTCATTTGTCATCGCCAGACAAGGATGCAGGACGTATTTTCCCCGCTTCGTTCCTGGAACAGAAGCTGCAAAAACTGCCTGGGGAAGGAGGGGAGACGTGGCGACTACATCTCATGGCCACTTAGTCCAGTGGGGGGTAAATGGAGGGAAAAAACTTTGGGGCCAAGCAAATTTTGGGCGAAACAACTTTTTTTTTTTATTTAGGACTAGAGGAACAACAACTGGGGGGTTAAAAATACCCCCAAAACCCTGTATACATGGAATGGGGCAGGAGTCCCCAAGTCACTTTCCATGGCCCGCTGCATGCTGATTTCCTGCTATTAAAGCTGAATTGTCACCAACCCCCGAAAAGGGTGACTTCTGCTCCCACCCTCTTGGGCCCTCATTACTGGTCCCAAAAAGGGGGGGATTTTTTCAACCTGCCAAACAAAACAAACCAAGTACTATAAGACACCTATGAGCTAGTTGGCCCTTTGCCTATCCCACCTATCCATCCTCTAGATCTACCGGGTTTTTCATCATGCTCTTTACCACTGCCATGGCGCGGGAGGGAGGGGGGAGTTACAACCTACCAGCTCCATCAGCAGCAACCGAGTCTGGATTTTAAGACAGCTTTCTTCACCCCCTAGGGTTTAGGTCCAACCACAGCAACCCCTTTTAGAAACCCCTAAACCCGGGAAATTTTTTTTGGCTACCTCCCACTATTTTTCTGATTGCCACCCCCTGATTCCACAAATCTCTGCCGCTCTCCTTCACACCCCCATCTTTACCAGGGACTGGTATTGACACCCCACCTCCCCACTCTTCCGGGCCTTTATGACCCTTTCTGAGCGCTCCCCACCTCACCACCAACTCCTCATCGCTCCACTGAGCACTCTCTGGGTCGCCACCCGTGGTTTTCTAAACTTTTCCCACCCCCCAAACCACTCTAACATTCCCACAATTTTGGTTTCCCCCCTTTTTTTTTTTAATCGGGGAGGGGATAAAAAACACAGAAATAGCAAATACCTTTTCCCCCTTATTTTTGGGTTCAATCCTTTTTTTTTTGTTTTAAACAATGAGGATTATTGACCAAATGAGAGGGGACACTGAAAGTCGAACGAATCAAAAGGGGAGGGGCGCAATGAAATTACTGATGACTCCCTCTCCACTTTTTTTTTGGGGGGCTCAAAATGTATCTGCATTTAACAAATCCCCACAATAAAAAAAAAAAACTGTTTGCCACAAATAGAATACCCAAAGATTGGTTTTTAGATTTTTTTTGTAGGGGGCTTTTTTTTGGGGGGGTTTGGTTTTTCCCCCCCAAAAAAGGTTTTAAATTTTTTTGGGTTTTTTAAAAAGGGTTTTGGGGTTGAGGGGTTTAGGTTTTTTTGGGGAAAATATGAATTTTGTTAATTTATAAAAAACAAGGAAAAAAATTAATTGGATTTAAAAAAAATGAAAGGTGAATTTAAAAATTTTTATGGGGAAAAAAAAAATTTTAAAATAAAGGTAAAGGTGGGGTTGGGATAAATTTAAATTTTTAATTTGAAAGAAATTTTGAAATTTTTAAAGTATAGATGGGGAAAAAAAAAAGTTTTTGATAATAAAATTAAAAATTTTTGATATTCCCCAAATTGATTTTAAATTAAAGCTGTTTTTTAAAAAAGTTTGGCACAAAAAAAACATGTATTTACTCCACGTAAAAACAAAACCAATTGACGATTCCGAGAACTAAATTTCCCCCTAAATAAAGATTTGGTGAAATTTAAATATGGAAAAAAAACTTTAAACCCCAACACTAAAAACAGGTTTGAGGGTTTACTTGAATCTGAAATTCCCTAATAAAAGCGGGGAATTTTTAAAATAATAAGCAAAAAAGCGGTCCTGTTTTTAAAATTTCAATAAAAATTTTCCACGGGATTGATTGATTACTTAAATAAAAATTTCCCCCCTATTAAAACAAGAAAAATTAAAATAATGGGACAAAAAACGGCTTATTTAATCCCAATACAACATAAAAAAAGGGATTAGGGGATTTTTTTAAACCCCTAAAAAGTCCCCCAATAATACAAAAAGTAGATTGCAATGTATATGGGCAGAATTACACCCCTCGGACACCCCGGAAAGAACAGACTTTTAAATGGCTTTTTTTTCCCCCCCACATCGCTGAATAAAGCGTATAAAAGAATCTGTGAAAAGCATTACAGAACACTGAGGATGAAAGGGGAGCAAGTAACAACTTTTTTTAAAGGTCTTTTTCCCCCCCCCCTCCCCCAATCGCTAAGTAAAGCGTAAATGAGAGCGTGTAAGACCACTCAGCAGCAGTCGCTTGGGCCCGGCACAAAGAGGGAATGTGCACGCGGGTGCCGCCGCACTTATTTAGTGGGGTCACAGAATCCCACCGTCTCTGTTGGCTTCATTCTGCACAACATTAGGGCCTCCTTCTTCCCCCAATTCTCTGCCCCAGTAACCCTGGGGCTTTTGGCCTTTTAACAACACCTTCGTTCCCGTGAATAAACCCCAATCTTTTTCCTTCATGCAGAACCGAAGTTTTCCAGAAATTCTAAACGAACCACTTCGTTAGAATCGATTTGCCCATCTCTAGTTGTTGTATCTAAAATGGGGCGACTTCTGGAAAGTTTCAACAATTCTAGCACTTTGGGGGCTTTGCAAATGCGACATGGCACCCACCAAAATTTGTGTTCCAAAAGTGAAATAACTCTCCCTCCCTTGTATGCCCTGCCATGCCCCCAAACAGCAGTTAGTACCCACATATAAGGTATTGCCAAACTTAACAAAATTTGTGAAACACATTTTATGGTGCTTTTTTCCAGGATTCCTTGTGAAAACCAAATATTTTCAGCAAAAACTGCATATTATTGGGAAAAGTTTAATTTCTCAGCCCAACGCTAAAAAATCTGTGAAACACCTGTGGGGTCAATATACTTGCTACATCCCTGGATATACACCTTAAAGGGGATTTCTCACCACAAGAATTAGCTTTCAGGATGAAGGGACAGATAAACGAAGACTTTTTATAAATACATTGGTCAATAGATTTTATTTTAGCCATGACATAAGAGACATTTTATTTACGTTTGAGTTTTTATGGTTACTCTGTTATCTGATTAACTGAGATAGCAGAGAGCAAGGAGTGATGTCACCCCATGGCTAGACAGAGTGTCCAGAGAAAACTAATTATCTCTGACAGGATTACAGTTAAGCAGGGGCGTAACTAGGATAGCCTGGGCCCCTAAGCAAACTTTTGGATGCCCCTCCTCCCCCCTGCTTCCCTGACCACGAACATTTACCAGGACCTCTTAAGTCATGCAGTTACCAGATAATACAAGTAGTGATTACCTCACCATAGATATCCCCATCATACTGCTACCAAATAAATGTCACTATGCCAAGTCCAACATTACCAATAACGCTACTACATATGGACCGGATTATACTCCCAGAACAAGACCACAAATTACCACCATATAGTGACTAATACCCCTATACTTTTACTGAATAAAAATCAATATTACTACCATATAGTGGTATATACTAGTGCACACAGGTGCCCTACAGACTGTATTGTACCTCCATACAGTGACCATATAGTGGTATATACCAGTGTACACAGGCTCTGCAGACATGTTAGTGATTACAGTTCAGCTACATCTTGTGACTGATGTTTCTCTACCAAGTCGTTGACTTTCACTTTTGTTCTGCATCCACTCCAGACCGCCATGATGACTTCTCCCGGACACCACTCATCCCTGCAGATTTGGACACAAATATCTTAGAATCTTCACTTTTCCAACACCTCACTCCCTGCCCCCCACCTCTGTACAAACATCCAAAGGGTGGGAGAGCAGGTACAGGCCACAGGTTAGATGCCCAGTCTCCTAGAGGGGAGGAACAGAGGATTCACCGCCTAGAGATTGTGTTACAGCTATGACCTGTACCCCACAGAATCATATAAGCAGATAGACCCCCATTAGAAAGGTTGGTAGGCCCTAGGTAGGTAGGTTAGTACATAGGCCCCAGATAGGTAGATCCTAGGTAGAAAGGCAGTAGTCAGGCAGGTCTCAATTAGGTAGGCAGTATTTAGGCCCCAGGTAGGTAGGTATGCAGCAGGTGGGCCCCACGTAGCTATGCTATGGGTGGGGCCCACATAGGGACAGGTAGACAGACCCAAATAGACAGGCAGGCTTTAGGTGGGCTATAGGAGCCATATAGGTAGGGATAGGTAGGGATATATAGGCAGGCAGGGGGGCTATATAGACAGGCAGGGGTATATAGGCAGGCTTCAGGGGGTCTATATAGGCAGGCTTCAGGGGTGTCTGTATAGGCAGGCTGGGGTATACAGGCAGGCTGGGGGTATATAGGCAGGCTGGAGTAAACAGGCAGGCTGGGGGTATACAGGCAGACCGGGGGTATACAGACAGGCTGGGGTATGTAGGTAGGCTCGGTTAGACAGGCTGGGGTATATAGACAGGCTGGGGGTATACAGTCAGTCTGGGGGTATACAGACAGGCTGGGGTATACAGGCAGGCTGGGGTATATAGGTAGGCTGAGGTATACAGAGAGGCTGGGGTATACAGGCAGGCTGGTGTATATAGGTAGGCTGGTGTATATAGGTAGGCTGGGGTATATAGGTAGGCTGAGGTACATAGACAGGCTGGGGTATACAGGCAGGCTGGGGTATACAGGCAGGCTGGGGTATAGAGGCAGGCTGGGTATATAGGCAGGCTGGGGTATATAGGCAGGCTGGGGTATATAGGCAGGCTGGGGTATACAGGCAGGCTGGGGTATATAGGCAGGCTGGGTATACAGATAGGCTGGGGTATACAGGTAGGCTGGTGTGCTATACAGGCAGGCAGGGCAGGTAAAATAAGAAATCACGTACTTACCTCTGTCCACACTCCCTTGATGCGCTGTGCTCAGCACGGGCGGCGCGATCATGTGACGTAATCGCGCCGCCCACGTGATCACTAAGAGCCGGGTCCTGCTGTCAGTTAGAGTAGCACAGCCGAGCGCCGGAAGCGCTCCACTCTGCTACCACGAGGCAGCGCTGTCTCTGAAAGCTCGGGACGGAGGGTCCGGGCGTTCAGAGGCGGGATTCGCCGGGCCACTCAGCTCTGCGCCTGCCACAGTGAACTGTCAAGTTCACTGCCGGCGGGACCAGAAGTGGCATTACCGGGGTAGCAGTCATTGTTTGGGCTGTCCCGTGCCCCCTAAGCGCACCGGCCCTGGGGCAGCTGCTATGTCTGCTACCCCGGTAGTTACGCACCTGCAGATAAGCAGTTTTTTAGTCCTCGTGACACATGTACGTTGTTAACTGAAGATCAGTACTCTAGCACTTGTCAGTACACACAGCTTAACTACTTACAGAGATGGTAAATATGCTAATCACTGCTATACTGCTGAATCACCTACACCCTGCTGAGGCAGAGCTAGAGAAAAACTGCATGTGAATCAGTGAAACAGCCTGGTGAGAAAGCCCCTTTAAGGGCCGTAGTTTCCCAATTAAGGTCTTTTTGAGGTTCTTATAACGTTTTGGCACCTTAGAGAGTCTGCAAACGTATCATGGTGCTTCAAAAAAACCCTAATAAAAAGGAGACCCCAAAGTCCGGTGGATGCTCCTCTTTTTCTGAGGCTTGTGGATGAATCAAATAGCGCAGTAGAGCCATATATGGGATATCTGTAAAAATGGCAGAATTCGGGGAATCAATATTGAGTTGCACTTCCCAAGTAACATCTACTGTGTTCCAGTGCATAACAGATTAATATTGAAAATATGCAAAACAAAGTGAAATTTTTAAATTTCACCTCCATTCTGCTTTAATTTCTGTAAAACACTTAGAGGGTTAAGAAACTTTCTTGATGCTGTTTTGAATAATTTAGGTGGACCATTTTCTTATATGGAGTCATTAATGGGGATGTCTAAAATACATGCTTCGCACAGTCACGTCAGAACTGTACTGGTCCCTAAAAAAATGTTGTTGGAAATTTTCCTGAAAATGTGAAAAAAAAACTAATCTCATGAAAAAAATATAAAGACGTTTAAAAAATGATGCCAACATAATGTAGACATATGGTAGATACTAGTAATAAACTATTTTGTGTGGTATAACTATCTGTCTTACATGCATACATTTTTTAAGTTTGAAAATGGCAAATGTTTCTAAATTTTTGCAACATTTTGATAATTTTCCTAAATAAACAATGATTGTATAGATCAAAAGTTTAAATTAAAGCAAAACGGGTTTTAGAGATGGGTAAATTTTCTTAAAATTTGTTTCCCCCGTTCGCCAAATTTTTCCGCCCAAAATTTGTTTCGGCCCGAATTATTCGGGACGAATGCTTTAAAAAAACAGCTATTTCCAGGGGGCCAGAGCCTGCAGGGTGCTGGGGAAAAGGTTGTGCCATGTTTAAAAATTTTGCAGGGGGAGTTTGGGTTTTGGTTTTCTTCTTTAAAAGGGTTGTTTTTTAGTATGCCACGCACATGACCCCGCCGTCTTAGAATCGCTTCCTAAAAAATTTCCCCGGGATTTTAAGAGGGAAAAAAAACTGCCCAAAAAAAACTAAAGCGGGAATGAGCCTGAAAAATTTTTTTTGGCAGCGATAGCTAAAAAAAAAAAAAGGTGAGGTCTCGGTTTTGGAAAACATCAGGGACAGATTGGGGGAGGTGAGGGCAGAAGCCACAGCAGCAGGGGGTCAGTGGAGGGGCACAATGACATTCTGGGGGTGGAAAAAAAAGGAGAGGCCCAAAAAGGTGGCCCACAATGACAGTTTGTGGGGGGGGCACGGCAGGAGAAAACGCAGGGGGTGGGACAGTGGCACAATGACATTCTGGAGGGGGCCCAAAAAAAGGAGTGGGCCCAGAGTGGACAATGCAGGGGGGGAAAGGGGAAACGGCAGCCCCCACAGCAGAGAATGAGGTCAGAAAAGTGGAAACAATGACAGATTGTGTAGGTGGGGCGGGCAGTCACAGCAGCCGCTGAGGTCTGGTGGGGCCCAATGACGGGTGTGGAGGTGACCACAGCAGAAACAATAGCGCAGCGTATGGGTTCGGAAAAGGGGCACAATGCCCCAAAAGTGTGGAGGTACGGCCCCAGCAACGGGCGCAGCACCCATGGGGTTATAAAGTGGAACAAGGACGAGTGGGGAGGGGGGGGGCCAATTCCCAAAATTTTCCCGGGAAAAAGATGGTGGTAGGCAGTGGGGGGAAAATGTCAGCAAAAGTTGTGGCATCAGAAAGGTGTCGGCTTCAGAATAGTGGCTGAGGTAGGTAGTTTAAACCCGGGACAAATTTTTCTCAAAGTTTTGGTGGGGGTCATGGCTAAAATTGAATCTGATGCCAAAGCTTTGGGGTTGGTGTGGATTTCCCAAAGGCCGACCCTTTGCCTGATTCATCTTGAAAAAATTTCAGTCGTTCCACTTTCCCCGGGGGAAAAGGGGGGGTTTTCCTTTGGGGGAAAAACGATGGCCCCCGGGCCGTTTGAACCCCCATCTGTTGCCACACTACGGGGCGGGGCCCGGGGACAAGCTTCTCCCTGCAAATCGGCAATTTGAAAGCCACCATCCTTTTTTGTCGCCCAGTAGCCCAGCGGATTTTTTAACTGGGGGGGGCGGGAAGTGCTGCCCAATTTTAGGCCAACCTTTTGGGGGAATGTTCCAAGTCCTTCTGTGTTTGCTGCTGCTGGGGGGACTCCCCTCCCCCTAGGCGGGTGAAGGAAGCGGCTAATCGTGATTTCCAGACTTGGGGTTGCTGCGGGATGGAGCGGGGTATGCCCCTTCCCCCCAAACCTTCCCCCAGCAGCCGTGGCAGTAGTACGGATTTGCTGAACCCCCCCGGGCCCAGCCCTGTGAGGAGGGTCGTTGCCGAAAATTTGGCAGCGGCCAATAAACTACGGTGGTTTTCCCTTTTGTATTTGAGTTTGTACCCTCCCCAGCGCGGGGAAAAAGGTCCCTTTTTGGGAAACCATTTTGAAAAGGGTAAAAGGGTGGAGACCAAAAGCCCTTCCCTCTGCCAGATGTTGACTTTTTCGGATGTCACTACCCAGGCAAATCAGCATGTGCGGGCCATCGGGCACAAGTGACTCCAGGGGCCCCCTCCCCTCCATCTCCACGGTTACCCCCAGGGTCCTTGGGGGTAATCTCCTCGTCCCCCCCCTCTTCTCCATAAAACCCCTCCAGCTGTTTCCTGCTCCTCCCCCTCTTTGTCACCTGGGAAAAAACCCCTCTTTTCCCTCAGACAATGTTCTGCTCCAATGTCCCCCTCCTCCCCCCATTTCGTCCCCCCCGGTCATGGGGCCCGGGCGAGAGGGTTTTTGCCACGTCTCCAGCCCCCTGCCCAAAACCTTTTTTCGATCTTTTTCCCGGGGAACGGGAAGCAGGGGATGCGTTATTCATCCTTGGGTCCTGGCGATGACAAATAAGTCCCCTTCCTGAAGGGGCCTCGGGCAAAGGGCCCAGGTGTCCCCCATGAGAGGGCCCATGGCTGACACCCAAAGTTAAACAGGGGAGTACTTGGTCCCCTGGATCATCAAAAATCGTTAAGGGCCCTTTTCTTGTTCATAGGGTGGGGTCACATGTGCAGGCGGGAAATTTCCAAGGGGGGAAATATCGCATATAAGAGTGTGTTGGGGAAAGGGTTCTCCCGCTGAAATTTTGGGAGGGGGGTTTTGGGGGGGCCTGGCTTTGTAGGAATGGTTTAAATGCTGCACGTTTCCGGGCCCTTTTTCAAATTTCTGAAGATCGGGGGAAAAGACTTCGGGAAACCCTTTTTCCCCAAAAACCAAAAAATTTTTTGAACACGTGCCCCCTTTGCAGGGGCATGGAACCTTCCTCCTCGGTACCCGGCGGACTCCATGTTCCTCCATTGTCTGTCCCATGGTTCCCAATTGGGAGTTTGGCGCAGGAAAGCCAAAACATCGATTTTTTGCTGCATGATTTCGGGGCAGGGTTTTCCCCCGTGGGACTTCATAAACCCCCGGGAAGCCAGGTGTTTGAAAATGGGGGACAAAAACTGTGCCCTAGCCCTGTGGTAAAGATGGAGCGTACTTGTGGAGGTGGGGAATTTTTGGTGGTGGTGGAGGAGAAGGAAACGGCATTGGGCAGGAGCCCAAGTTTCCAACGTGGAGAATAAGTGGGTTTTCCTGTCCAAGTTTTTTTTGGGTTTTGCCTGGGCAGGGGGAAACCCCATTCAACCCCGGGGCCGTAAAAGGAAATTTTTCCGGCCCCGACCGTAGTTTCAGCTCCGAAGTCCGCGGTGCCGTGCACCTTGGAAAAAACTGATAAGGGTCAAGGGGTTGGCCCCAAATTTTGTTCTAATTTTATGAAGTGTGGTACTGCCTTTTTTGGGAAAAAAAATTACGGGTTGGAATTCCAAACTGGGTCGGGGACAAGCCATTTGTTCTCTGAACGGTGCGAGTCCACCATTTGGAAAAAGGGGGGGGACTGCGTCCAACAAATTGGCGGAGCACGGGGCAGCTTCTGCACCTTTGGAAAATTTTTTTTTTTGGGGCGCATTCTTTGTCTCTTTTCAATTTGCCTTTTTTGAACGGTTTCTGGGGGGCCCTGAGTAGGGGAGGAGAAGGGCAAACTGGGGGGGGGGGGGCGGGGGTTTATGGCCCCAAAAAGAAACAGCTCCCTTCTGCAGAGGGGGTTTCCTTGACTGGCCCGCAAAAGGCATGCGTGCCATGGGTTTTTGCTGCTGGTTTGCTGGGCGGCAGGATGGCCACCCTTTTGAGGCCCCGTTTCTCCCTGGCCCCCGGGGTGGTGACGCGGGATGTGTTGAGCAGGGCCGGTTTTTTTGCGACATTTTCTCCTGGCCCGCTTCACTTTTGCCCCAAAATTTACATATACCCCTTTTTCAGCTCCCCCCCGTGTCTTAGCAAAGAACCTGGGGGACACCACCCAGTATCTGATTTTCCGCAAAAGTTCCGCAGAGTGGGCTACTACCGCCCCTGCCTCGGGGGGCCCCCGTTTCCGTACTTTCTTGGGGCCTTTTGGGAAACGGGTTTTTTTTACCCCCTGGCCCTTGGCTTCCCCACCTCACACTACTGCTACCCTGCTGGGCTCACAAACCACACAACCCACTTGCTTTGGGGGCCGGGGGGGGGCCCCTTTCCCGTCGCGCACGCTGACGCCTCTTCTCTGACGATAATGAAGCCCCTTTCTTCACCGGCTCCCAAGTGCGGTGGGGTACATTTATCATCTTTTTGGGGTTTTTTTTGGGCACTGCTTCCTCTTTAACCCGGGCCCGGTATGCAGAGGCTGACCCCTACAACATGACCTCCCCCCTCCCCTCTCCAAAATCTATACTTTTTCCGCCCACCCGCAAAAAGCAGGGGGTTTTTGGCCCCCTTTCTTCGTGCCAGTAGCTGCTGAATGCCCTCTTTAAATTGTTCATCCCCGTTATATAGTGGGTAGGAGCCCAGACCCCCATAGTAGATCTCTGGCTGAGGTAACGGAGGGGACGTGGCGGGTTTAAGACGGTGAGGGCCCCTGCCCCTCTTGGGGCCCGCCCCAAATAAGGGTTGTGTTTTACGTTCCCCTGACTCTTGGCTGGGGGGTTGGAGATGTCATCTGGAAGTTAAGTGGATGACCCAGTCAAAACCCAAACAAAACCAATGGGCTGCTGAAAAACCCCACAGCCCTTAGGGTGACACCGAAAATTTTGGCCTCACCCAGGGCCCCTTTCAGTGGTCCCCTTTTTTTTCTGTGCTGCGACCTGGGCCTGCTCCCGGAAATGTTTTTGCCACTGCCCCTCGCGGTTTAAAGAGCCGGCCCCCTCTCTGTCTGGACATGTGTTTTTTTTTAAAATTTTACGCTTGGGTTTTATTTAAGTTATCTGTTTTATGATAAATAAACCCCCCTGTATTTGACTCCAAATGAAACCCCGTTTAAAAAGCCCTTGGGGGAAATTTTTGGGTATCAATTTCTCCCCCACAAATGGGCAGGAAAAATTTGCTTGTATGTGCCATTTAAAAAAACTGTGTATTTCAATGAATATAAAAGCACAAAAAGGGGTTAATTAAACCCTTGGTTTTGGAATTTTTGCTACAGAATTTTCTTCTTTTGGGGTGAATAAGGGTTTTTTTTAATGAATCAAAAATGCAGAAAAATTCTTAGTTAACCCCTTTGGGTTTTAAATTCACAAAAGAAATTTTTGCCAAAAAAATTTCCAGCTTTTTTAGGTTTAAAAAGGCGTGTATTTTACGGAAAAAACAAAAAGAAAAACTTGAAATTAACCCCTTTGGATTTTGGGAAATTTTGGGTACAGCCCAAAAATTCCCTTCCCTTTTTCGGTGAAAAAAAAACGGTTTTTTTTACTGAATTTCAACTGCGAAAATTTTTAGGGTTTAAAACCCTTTGGGTGTTTAAATTTCACAAAAGAAATGTGCAGCAACAATTACCAGCTTTGTAGCGTTTTTAAAATGGCGTGTTTTTTTCGGAACAAACAACAAAAAAAACTTGTAATTAACCTTTGGATTTGATTAGCTACAGGCAAATTTTCTTTGGTGGTGAAAAAAAAGTTTTTTTTAGTACAATGCGAAAAATATTAGTTAAACCCTTTGGATGTAAATTGCCAAAAGAAATGTGCTGTCAATAATCCCCAGCTTTGTAGCTGTTAAAACGGCTGTATTTTACGGAAACAACAAGAGAAAAACTCGAAATTTAAACCTTCGGTTATGAATTATGTACGGGCAAAATTTCTTTTTTGGCGGTGAAAAAAAATCGTTTTTTTTTCTGAATACACTGCAAAAAAATATTAGTTAACCCTTGGATGAAAATTGCGCAAAAAAATTGTGCAGAAAACAATTACCGTTTTGTATCGTTTTTTAAAACGGTGTGTTTTTAAACACAAAACAGAAAACTTAAATTTAAAGGGGGATTTGCCACGTCAAGTCTACCTCGTTCGTATGAGAGCAAGGGGTCAACAATCAGTGGGCATGAGCTGCAGGGGAGAGGGAGAGGGGAGGGGGGAGTGAGGAATCCAAAGGGAGGTCTAAAAAATTAGGTGAACTAATAAACAGTCAACAGTGGATTCAATACCGCAAGACAACAGGCCCTCAGACGGCACTGTCAGGAGAACCTTATCTGATAAGCAGCAAATGTAATGTAAACAAATCACGCAGCAAGGACAGAGCTGCACACAGAACACACAGCCAGAGACAGAGCTGCGTAAGGGGATCCTTTGTGACATGTTCACTCAAATAATAAAAACTATAACTTGTGAATTCTGTATACAAAAGAGAACCTATTCTAAACAGCAGATTGAAAGCTTCTTCATCAGATAAAGCAGGGATCTAAAAACACTACAGCTAGTTTATTCTGTATACAAAAGAAAACATATTGCTACCCGGTGCTTAAAAGACCATTCATTCTGCTTCATCAGATAAGAAGTGATTCACGCAAGCATGGCCTTTCAGCTCCAGGGTCGTGACTAGGGGAAGCTTTGTGGTAACCAAGCGGGGTTGAGAAATGCTGTATGAATTATGCTACAGCCAAAATGTCTTCTTTGGCAGTGAAAAAGAAAGTTTCTTTTACTGAATAATGCAGAAAAATACTTATTTAAACCCCCTTGGATGTAAATTCCCAAAAACAATTATCTGCTTTGTAGGTGTTTAAAAATGTATTTTAACGAACCAAAAACGAAAAACTTGTAATTAACTCTGGTATGAATTATGTACACCCAAAAATTTCTTCTTTGGCGGTGAAAACAACGTTTTTTTAGTTACACAACAGCAGACAACGCTTAATTAACCCCTGGATCTAAATTGCGCAAAATAAAAAAGCAACCAAAAATTAAGTGGTATTTGGATTGTAAAAACGCTGTTTCTTTAACTGAAAACAACAGCAACAGGCTTAGAAAAACCCTTTTATATTCAATGTGCTCAAAACTGAGGCAGATTGAATTAAAATGTATATGCAGCTGCACTGGACGCACATGGACTTCAGTTCCAATACCCACAAAAATCAAATTAGAAACGTAAAGAGAAGCAGTCTCTGAGACAAGCTGTGACCCCCCAAAAAAATCGCTGTATAAAAGTGAGTTCTTTAGAATAGGGTATTTTAATAAGCAACAGCGGCAGCCCCCTTCCCTAATAGCACAGTGAGAGGAGTGTGAGCTGCCCGCGTCGCGCCCGGACTTATTTAGTGCGGGGGACGTCACAGAATCCCGCCGGTCTCTGATTGGCTTCGTCTCTGCACATGTCATGCAGGCTACGCCCTTCTTCCTCCCAGACTTCTTTGCCCCATGTAACGCCATGTGCTCACAGCCATTTTATCAATCAAAAACATGCTTCGTTCCCGCGAATCACCCCAAACTTCAACTTCGTTCAGAATCAAAGTTTTCCTGAAATTCTAAACGAATTCCACTTCGTTAGAATCAATTCGCCCAACTCTAACAGGCTTTATGTATGAAAGCTGTCTAGCAGTAAGACTGTCTTTACACATAAGGCACAATGTGTCACAAGAAAACAGTCTCTGAATCACATGGATAGGTAAAAGTGTCTAATGGTTATTCCCGCATAAAGTGACACATTTTAGATTTCAAAAATGGGGCTCTGTCAGGAAGGTCAAACCTGGCATTGGTGGTAAGAAGTTAAATCACATGATCTAAGAAACAAATGATTTGCTATGGGGGAAAAAACACAACAGAGAAGAACACTACTGTATGATTGCACCTAAGCACATTATTTTGTAAAAATGTCACAAAAAACACATAAAAACAATTCATGAAGCTTGAAAAAAAACAAATAGGAAAATTTTCCCCCCAAAAATGGGAAAAAAAAAAGGATGTGAAGGAGGCAAGTGGCAGGGTGTAACGGAGGAAAAAGTAAAGTTTTAAAAACTGCATTTTTTGAAAAATAAAATTTTATTGATACATGAAAAATCTGTTCACCCCCAAAGGGAACCACAAGCCCTAAAAATAGTTTTTCCTATTCATGTGTTGCAAATTTTACTTGCAAATGTACGCTTTTAGAAAAAATTATTTGGGGCATTTTTTTGGAAGTGTCGTTAAAAATAAGCTTAGTATATTTAATTAATAATGCCTTTAAAAAATGACAAGCTGGTTGGAGCATTTCCCTCCCATATCTCCAAGTGTGTGAGTGATTCTTTGGGCCCATCGACTCGGTGTGGTCGATGTGGGAAAATCATCGAAAAGATATCGATAGTTGCTTAGTTATGATCGAGGGTTTTAAAAGTTTGGGGGAGAAAACAACACCTTCATTTTTAACCCAAAAGGGCTAGAGAAGCTGGAATTTAAAACCCCACAACATTTAATGGATATGTGTACATCTTGGAAACACACTTAGGTTTAAAAAGCCAAAAAAAAAAAATCAAAACCATTCCTATACTGTCTTGCACCACGCGAGCCTTAAACCGAGACCAAAAAAATTTAAAAAAAGTGCAGAAGGCGTTGTTTAAAAACCATCATTGTATTAAATTTGGACTTTGGGGAATATCCCGTCCTGGAACGCAAATGGCCCCAAAACCTGCATGACCCCCGATTTAAAAGTCCCGGGGGAAAAAAGGAGTTTTTTCCCCAATTTTGTTGAACTGGACAAATATATGTCCTGTTCCGCAGTTGCCATTAAACCTGTCTGACCCCAGTTTAAAAAGTGCTGGGAAAAAGGAGTTTTAACCCACCTTTTAGTTTCACTGGACATTGACCTACCGCCTGGGCCACAGCATGAACCCCCCAAAAACCCTGATGACCCGTTTTAAAAAAGTCCCGGGAAAAAAAAGGGTCTTTCAAACATTTTTGTTTACTGGATTTCGCCCTTGTCTGGGTAGCGCTTGCCCCTGTATGAGTGAGCCAATTGAGCTTAATTGGAATACTGGTGGTTAACGTCCTATTCCCCCCAGGTGCCCTTTTTCTTGGCTTTTTTTTCTCTTTTATCAAGTGTGGGGGGAAATTGTTCTGTACTTTGTTCTGTCGTGTCCTTTACCCCATGTCCTTGAATACCTACATCTGGTCAAGTTTTCCTGTACCCCCTGTACAATTCGGGGAAATTTTTTTACCAGCTTTTTGTAATGCAGTTTTTTTGTTTTTTTTTAAAAAAAAAACCACATTTTTAAAAAGGAGGGAAATCCCACCATGTCTTGGTTTCTTTTTTTTTAAATTTGTATTTTAAGGGTTTTTGTCTAAAATTTGGGATTGATGCTATTTTAAAAAAGATTTGCAAAAACAGTCTTTTGAATTATGTGTCCTTAGTTCCCTTTCTGTTTCTGCAGCACCATCACCTTGACCCCTCTTGACCAATTTTGGAAAAACAAATGTCTGTTAGAAAACCACTTTTTTTACAATAGGGCCTGTAGTCTAGCTGATTTCCAAAAAATGCCCCCAAAAATTCAAAAATGCAATTGTGTGGTGCAGGTTGCATTAACCTGAGGCGATTGGCGCGCTGTTCGTTACTGAGTTCACAGGGCCTGCCCAGCGATGACAGGGCCTGCGGTCCTGAACTGCGATGTGGCTGGGTGTTTTCGCCAGCCTGGAAGGGCACCTTTTCTCGTACTCTACCTCTGTCCCACCCCCTCTTGCTGTTACCCCTGAATTTCCCCAGTTCAGAAAAATATAAAAAAAAAATTTTTAAGGTAGGAAGAGTTTTGGAAAGTTCCCTTTTTAAAAGACGGCAATCACGTATTTTCAAATCCCTAAATCAAAACAAAATTTTGGATTCAAATTTAAATGAAATAGATCTTTTTCAACAAAGTGGCTGGCCAAAAATGAAAAAAGTTCTGAAAAGTATTCGGATAATAAAAAGGTTTTTTTGGCTCTATTAAAATTATGTGGTGATACAAAATTTCTATATTCAAATTTAAATGCAAAGTAGTTTTTTCAACAAAGTGGCCTGGCCCAAGTGAAAAAACCGTTCTGAAATTTTCGGATAATAAAGGTATTTTTTTGGGACCTTTCAATTACCCCGGGGGTAAATACACAATTGCTGGTTAAAATTTAACTGCAGGTGCTCTTAACAAATTCTGGAGGGAAAAAGTGCAAAAAAAACCGTATCTTTAAAGTATTTGGATAAAAAAAGGTATTTTTGGCACCTATCAATTCACCTGTGGTAAATACACAATTGTGGATTCAAATTTAACTGCAAGGTGGTCTATCAACAAATCTGGACTAGGCAAAAATGCAAAAAAAAGTATTGAAAGTATTCGGTAATAAAAATTTTTTTTTTGGCACCTTCAACCCGTGCTGCTACAAATTGCTGGTTTTTAATTTTAATGCAAGGTGGGTATATCAACAAAAGGTGGAATGGGCAAAATTGAAAATTAAAACCCGTCTGAAAAGTTTAAAAGTAATTAAAGGGTTTTGCACCCAACAAAAAGACCTGAGTTACTGAAAAGTGTGTTCCCAAATAAGTTCGGCTGCCCCAAAATCCAGGAAAAAATTTCAATAGAAAACTGTTAATAATAAAACTATTGAGTGCAAGTCTAAACTAAGTCTTGGTGAACTTTTTCCGTATTCTTTATTGGGTTGTCTTGTTCGCCCGCGGGGTCCCCCTCGCCCCCCCTCCTCCCCCCGGATTTACAGCGGTAGATGTCCCTTTAAAAATTTTTCTAACTAATAAAATTTTAATTCCTTTTCTAACTAAAATTTTAAGGATCAAGCTAACGTTTGGCTTTCTTGTGAAGAATATATTAATTTCGCTGAGCTGTTTGGACCAAAGCGAGCGACGTACTTCTGTAGCCGGGACAAAGGGCTGAACGGAAGGGGGTTCTATGTAAAAGGGGGCATGTGTTTTTTTCCCGCCCAAAAGAAAACCCTACCATCCGTCATGAGTCGAACAAAATCTCCCCTGTCTATTTGTAAGCTGATTTGCTGGCCGCCAAAAAAGAAGGAAGCGCCCAAAAATGGTGCGATTTAAAAGTGATGACGATTTTAACCCAAATTTTTGGTTAAAAAATTTGTCATTATAAAAAAAGTTTTCGTTTCAAAATTTGTCGTAATAATCGTAACACCACTCACAAGTCAATGATAAAATCTGAGAACACAAAATAGTAAATAGTCTGCATCCAAATGCTGAGGTCTCACTTTGTTTTTTTCACACACAGTTTAATGTGTAAATTGTTCAAAATACTGTACATGTAAAAAAAAATTACTTCTGAGGTGTTCCATCGATTTCAGAAAAAGACAATTCAAAACTATAAGGGACATGTTAAAAATGTCTAGGCTAAAAATTTCTTTGTTGTCCCCGGCAACCCAACCAGAGCTCCCCCTTTTTTTTTTTGAGCACTCCCCCATATGAAAAGAAGGGGGGGAAAATCTTGAACTAGACGTTTTTATACATGTGTTTCATACATGCTCTGAGAAAAATAAAAATAACCCTGTGATGTGCCTTTTTTGGGGTTTTTTATTTCATTTAAAAAGGCCTTCGAATAAGGGGACAGTGAAAACAAGAATTTGCATTGGATGTAATTAGAAAGTGTCTTGTTCTCGAAGTATTCCTTATCTTCTGTTTCGTAAACAATTCCCGAGTGGGCGGCCCATCCTCCTTGCATTTCTTTAAAACTGAGAGTCAAATTTTAATTTACATTCTGTTCAGCCCCCGGACAGCTGTATTCATGGAGCTTGCATTCCTGCCTCTCACTCCGAATTAGGGGCCGTGAACAATTTCTCTCTATACAGTTAGCTGCCTCTTCACTGACACTGCAGCTGTCTCTATAATCAGAAAACAGGAGAATTGTGCCCGGCGCCTTAATGCTCCTGCGTGTAAGGGACCGAAAAAATTTTCACTTTATACATCTATGTGCTCCTCATTGACACTGCAGCTGTCTCTATAATCAGAAAACAGCATTATTGTACCACAGTGCCTTAATGCTCCTGCATGTTGGTGCCTTATGTAAACATGAAGGGAGACAGATCTGTGCTGGATTCAACTATAGCAACCGTCCAGCTGTGAGAGATCAGTGCTGAGTTCATGGAAGACTGTTTAGACTGAATGCAGGTATGTAAACAGCTCTTACAAAAAATAAGACTGCATAGTAAGAGGACAGTGACATGTGGAGGAGGGGGGCACACACTGGAGCCAGCATGAACAGTGAAGGGGGGATGATGTCATCCCTTTTCAGTTAAGAAACGCCCAGCTGGGAGTGGAAGAAACGCCCCTGAATTTCAGGAAATGAGAGGATCAAGCTTCAACAGCCGAACTGATGAAGCGATACATCCCCTTTAAGGAATTAAATACATCAGTGTTAATAAACCGCTTCTTGTACGTTATGGTGCAGCGCCTGTTAACGCACCATGACTTACAGGAATGTTATGGAGATCGTGCAGGCACAGAAGCTGGGCACACATGATGCCTGCAGGAGCCTGGTGTTAATTGACAGAGAAGCTCCTGCAGTTGTGGTCAGGAGTGGAGAAAACTCTGTGTCCCACTGTTTAACCCCTTAGCTGCTGCGGTCAGAGGCAAAACTATCAAGGTAGCAGATGCTGGCCTGTATCAGCTGCTTTTACATCTGATAACCCAGTAGTCCTGACCCTGGGTCCAGCCAGCAATGAATGTAACTACTAGTCAGTGCCAGGGGCCCAGTGATCAGGGGCAGAACTATGGGGACAGGACATTCCTTGATGGCACTGAGTGCTGGGGGCAAGTGGCAGCAGGGTGTTTAACATTTTATTTTTCTTTTACACTCCCCTCAGTCACTGCTGCCATTATATATGAGCAGGGCCCCAGCAAGATGGGATGTGGCAGCAGCAGTGACTGTGGGGGCGCAGCTGGAGGAGGCCTGTGGCCGCTTCTGTCATTGGTGTCAGTGGCTGCAGAGATCGGAATCGCTCTGCTCTTATGAAGGCAGCTGAGGCCAAGATCAGTGTCTCTGTACATTATGAGGAGGTGGAGCCACAAAGCTTCACCCTTTTTCATGAAGCCACACCCCTATTTCCAGTGCCTGAACTGCTCTGCAGGCAGCTGGCCGCAGAAGACAGGCGAATAAGTACATGTTCTTGGAGGGAGGGGGCGGGTTAGAGTTAGAGGGGTGAGATAACATTGAGGCATAGGGAGGTTTAGATTGGGGGACGGTGGTTAAAGTGGGGGGAGGTGGTGTTTAGAGTGAGAGAGGGAGGGTTAGGGTTGGAAATGGGGGGGGTTAAAGTGGGTTTAGAGTGAGACTGCGTTGGTAAAACTGTGAGGGGGCTAAAGTGGGGGGTAAGGGTTAGAGTGAGAGAAGAGGAGTTAGAGTGGGGTAGGGTGGTTTAGAGTGAAAGAATGGGGATTAGACGGTGAGGAGGGTTAGAGTGGGAGAGGGGGGGCTCAAGTGGGAAATGAGGGTTAGAGTGAGAGAGGGGGAGTTAAAGTGGGGTATGGGGTTTAGAGTGAGAGAGGGGGGGGTTAGATTGAGAAGGAGGGTTAGACTGTGCAAAAAGAGGGTTTAATGAGGGGTGTGGAAGTTTTTTTTTTTTCTAGAGTGAAGGGTGAGGGAGGGGGAGTTTAGAGTGGGAGGTGAAAGGGTGGTCAGAGTGGGGGTGGGAAGGTACAGAGTGGGGGTTAGAGGTAGTGTGTGGAGTAAAGGGCACACGGTTTTCCTATCTCATAAAAGCTGCTTGATGCCCATCCCCCATAGGTGAGACACAGCTTTTCTAAGATGGGAAAACTGTGAGCCACCAGTAGGGGATGAGACATCACCCAACTTTCCTGGATGGACTACTGAGCTAGGAAAAGCTAGGTGATGAGCCAAACAAAAATTTAAAAAAATAGCATCCAGCTTTCCTTATGATAGGAAGAACGGATGCCAGGAATGGGGGATTAGGGAACCACACAGCTTTGACACACCATCCTCCTCGCTTTCCTGGATGTTGAGTACATTATCAGGCCTATGTATGTGTATTTGTGTAATGTTTGTTTATTTACAGGTTCCCTTTTGGACTACTTCATATTCAGTGGACTACGTCTGATCAACCTTGGATCTATTTTTTTTTTTTTTTTATAAAATAGTTAAAGAGGGCTGATGTCAGTGAGTGTTTATTTAAATAGAATTTTTGTTGTGCTATTTGTGTCTGTTTTTTTCCCCATATAATTTCAGTGATAGTAATAGAGGTGTCTGAAAGATGCCTCTCCATTATTATCGGACTTGGTGTCAGCCAGCAGTGTTTTTTGCTACCCCCAAGGAGAACAGCGCTTATCCCGCTTCAGTAAGCCAAGGGGCGCCGGTGCCTGCATGCTCTAGTGAGTAACCGCGCAGAGCATAGCAGAGCAGTCGGCGACCATAATAGGCATTTATAGTAAGGCTGGACAGGCTAGGCTCAGGCTGGAATAAACCTACTGACATGTCTTGGGGGTGCTATAATATAACTGCAGAATAACTGCCTGCTCTGTGGGTCACCCTGACTGCAGTGGGGGCCTATGCCTACTTTTACTGTGGGGGGCCCATGTGATAGACTGGGGCCTCTGCCTCTATGGACTGTGGTGGGGCCTATGCCTAGCTATAGACTGTGGGGACCTATGCCTGGCTATAGACTGTGGGGACCTATGCCTGGCTATAGACTGTGGGGACCTATGCCTGGCTATAGACTGTGGGGACCTATGCCTGGCTATAGACTGTGGGGACCTATGCCTGGCTATAGACTGTGAGGACCTATGCCTGGCTATAGACTGTGAGGACCTATGCCTACCTATATACTGTGGGGACCTATGCCTGGCTATATACTGAAAGGACCTATGCCTAGGTACATATTTTGGGGACCTATGCCTACCTATATACTGTGGGGACCTATGCCTTCCTATTTACTGGGGAGACCTATGCCTTCCAATAAATTGTGGGGACCTACTTACTGGGGGACTGGCCTATATATCTACCTGTCTACTTTGAGGGGACCTATGTAGACCTACATCCATACTGTTGGGGGAATCTATATACCTCCTTACCTACTTGGGGCCTATATAGGAATGATGGGTGACTCCTCATCCCTCACAGCAGGCACTTGACTTTTCTGTCATAGGAAAGCAAGTTGCTGTGGAGGATGGAGCATAACCATGATTTCCTATATAGGCCACCATTAGGTAGGTAAGTATATAACCTACTCACCCCCCAGGTAGGTATATAGGTGCTGGAAAGTGAGGATTCTAAAATGTTTGTGTGGTAAATTCTGCAGAGACATGTGGTGGCTGGGAGAAGTCATCATGGCGGGTTGGGCTGAATGGAGAAGAAAAAGGAAAGAGAACAACTCCGATCAGAGGAAACATCTCCGGTGAGTCACTTTATGTAACTGTACTGCAATCACTTATATGTCTGCAGAATGCCTACATACAACCAACATCTACCACTACCTGCTCACTGTATGGTGGTGATATATGTCTACAGAGCACCTGTTTAGAGCTGGTAGTCACATGTGGTGGTCATATTTAGTCAGGGTCTGGCAGTATTATTTGGTCTTTAAGTACTAATATTATTGGGTCTTAATATTATATTATCTTTAGTAGCAATCATGCGTATGGTATATTTGATCCATGTATAGGTGTATTATTTGGTACCTATATGACTATTATTTAGGGGTATTACTGTGTCGTATGTTGGTGAGAGGTTTTAGAAAAGTACATTTGTCAGCGCTGATTCTCATTCTACACTGCACTGCTGAGGTGATGTAAAGGATCTATGTGGACTACGTGGAAAATAAACTGGCAGGAACTACATTTTCTGTAAAAATACATGCGACAGTTCACGATGTGGTGTAAAAAATGCCATGTGAGCCCCGCCCTACTGAGCAAAATATAAAACAGAGGGCCTGGGCCCCAGATGTTTTAGGACCCTAGCAACGCCCTGTGATGATGTATTTATTTATTGAGAATCTAAACATGAGCACCCACTGTAATGATTACAGGAGTTGCCCATTTTAGGATTCTAATTAAATAAATGATTTTTGAAAACAATAAACAATGTGGGGTCTCCTCCATTTTCCATAACCAGCCAAGTTATAACCGACAGCTTCAGCCTGATACTATCAGTATGGGAAGGTCCATCAATACTAGTCCTTTTTCAATTAAAATACCAGCCCGCAGCTATCCCAGAAGTGGACCACCACATTAGAGGGTCCGCTTCTGGTGGTTATCTGGCTGCTTCCAGTACCCCTGGCGTGTTGGGTACTGAGGTAATAATGACATGGGGTTAGTGTCAGCCTTGGGATGACAAAAACCACAGCAGACTGGCACCAAGCCAGAGTGATAGTAACAGAGAGATGTCTGTCAGATACCTCTATTACTAACAGTGGAATTAAATTGCATAAATTTCACAATTGCATTGTTTTATTTCAATAAACACTCCACAAAATCAGCCCTTTTTCACCATTTTATTAAAGAAATCAATCCAATGTTGACAATCTGACATAATCCAATGAGTCCGACATAGTTCAAATGGAAAACCTGTATAAAAAAAGGACATTCAAAAGAAACATAACAAAAAGAACCCCAATCTCTTACCCCTGAAGATCATTTTTTAAGCTGTATGAAGTTAAACCTGAAAATATAATTCGGGCGGGTAAGCCATGCAACGCACACCCCAAAGGGGTGCCCTCTGCCCCCCATCAGATTGTAGGCTGTGCTCAGTACTCATTTCTCGCGCCCCTTTCCCACCTACCCCCCCACCCCCCCCCACTTTTGCGTCATAACCCTCCCCTATTACACCATAGTCCCCTCACTTTCACCTATCTCTCCTCTTCACCTGTCACTCCATAACTTTGCTACCTGCACCTATCCCCTCATCAGGTGTTTGTACAGAGGTGCAAGGTAGGGGAAATTTCTGTAAAAATAGCCTTTAGAGTTTTTTAAAATTTTGCAGGAAATTTCATGGCCCCGGGGAAAAACATGGCGTTGGAAAGGAGAAAAAAAGGAAAAAAATTCCCCGTATAGAAATTCTTGGTAGTCCCTAATGTAATTGCACTTTGTCATTAAACCCGCAAGCCTGGGAAAAAGGGTCTACCTCTTACGGTCACCGTAGGTGGTAATATCGGTCGCAGGGAGCCTTGACACTGGGTTTCCCCCTATATGGGCACAATTGCCTTAATATCGTTTGCGGGTCCGGGGTAAATTGGTATCCACCACTTTGGGCACTGTTTTATTTTTTTAACCCTGAGGCCCCGGTACACTGGCTAAAACTGTAAGTCACCATATGGGGTAAAGTACGTCTGCAGAGCCTATTTAAAATAGATCGCTTTCATTTTATCTCTTATGGCATAATTACATCGCCCGGCCTATATAATGTTTTCTACCTATATGGGGGTAGTACACGCTCGCAGAAACCTGTACACTGGTATTTCCACTCGGCACGGGAGGGCCCCGGGGGATTTGGGAATCCCCCGGGGGGGGCCCCCCCCAAGCCCTGGGGGCCCGGACAGTGCCGCCCCTCCGGACCCACCCCGCACCCGGTCTCTGAACGCCCGTGCCCTGGTCCCCCCAATCCCGAGACAGCCCCGGGGTTGGGGGGCTAATGTCCCCCCAAATCCCCGGGGATGCGCGGTACAGGGGGCACAGCGCCCCTAGCCTGCGCTCTCTGATTCCCCCCGGGAGCTGAAAGGGGTTAGGCTTTCAGCCTGCGAGTGCCGGCCCCCTTTTGTTAGCGGGCGTGACGTCCCTTTACCCCCGCCGCCTAGCAGGGGGGGAGTAGGGGGAAAAGCGGCAGCTCAATGGCCGGGACGGGGCCGGACCAAGTATGGTGTTTTTTTTTTTTTGTTTGTTTTTTTTAAATACCTAGGGGGGCCCCGGCACCAAACGGGGGGCCCTGGACCTAAAGGAGGGCCCCGGTACCAAAAAGGGGGGCCCCGGCAACTAAGGGGGGCCCCGCTAATAAAGGGGGGGCCCCGGGTTATGGGGGCCCCCGGCTTAAAAAAGGGGGGCCCTGGCTACTAAATACTAAAGGGGCCCTGATACCTAAATAAAAGGGGGCCCCCGATACCAACACCTAGCTAAAGAAAGGGGGGGGAATTTCCCGCACCTAGCTAAAGGGGGGGCCCCCTACTTCCTGCACACTAGCTAAAAGAGGACCTAACAACTGTATACTCCCAAAAAAGGAGACCCATTATTTGCAATATACCCCTCTAGTTGCCAACTTTTGAAAAGAAAAGCAGGAATAATTAGTGGGCGGCGCGCGACGCGCGCCACGGCAAAGATTTGCATTGACACCCCCCTCTTGTTGGTATGCCACACCCCGTCAAAAAGCCACACCCACTCCACCAAACTTCATAACGGCGTTGGAAGAAAGCCAGGTAGATGCCCTTATAGCCAGGTAGTAACCCCCCATAAGCAGGTAGTGCCCCTTACAGGCAGGTAGATGCCCCCTTGTAGCCAAGTAGGTGCCCCCATTGTTGCCAGGTAGATGCCCCCATTGTTGCCAGGTAGTGCCCCCATTGTTGCCAGGCAGAGCCCCCCCCCTATAGATAATAAAAAAAAAAATAATAAAATCCACTTACCTCACCAGGCTCCTGCAGCACGGCCGCTCCGGACGATCTCCTCAGCGGCGCAGGGGGAAGTGAGAGCAGCCGCGCGTCACCCCCTGCAGCCGCGCGTCACTTCCCCTGCGCCGCTGATCTGTATGTGCGGCGCACCACCGGCCCCGGACATACGGGGGGAGGAGGCAGGGGGGAGCGATCCCTCCTGCCTCTCCCTGCACAGCGAGACTCCCGGGCGGGTGAAGCGGACGCAGCGGCCGCTTCACCCGCTGTGAGAAACGGACCGGCGGCGCCAGTAGCGCACTAGCGCTACTCTGTCGCCGCGGCCATTTAAAAGGACCCCGCCGCCTGCTGGCGGCGGGGAATTGCAATCCCCGGGAGGGGACCCCAAATAGCAGGACCCCCCCGCCAAAAACGGGAGAGTTGGCATGTATTTTACTACCTAAAAGAGACCCCTAACTGCTGTATACTACCTAAAGGAGACCCTGTCTGTATACAAACCTAAAGGGGGCCCTAACTGCCTGTATACTACCTAAAGGGGGTCCCAAACTGCTTGAAGCCTATATAAAGGGGACCCTAACAACCAACAGCTTACCTAACTGTGTGGCAACCACCTACCTACAGCCTACCTAATTGGGCCTCACCAACACCTACCTACAGCCTACCTAACTGGGGTCCACCTACCTAACTTGTACCTACAACTTGGCCTAACTGGGGCCTGCTTACTAACAGGGAGCTGTTTTACCTACCCACCCTTGGCTAGTCCCACCAACCTACCTGGGGCCGGCTTTCCCCCAAAAACTTATCCACGGGAGTCCTACCTACCAACAGAGGGCCAATCTAGATTATTAAACTGGGTGTCCTTACCTATATGCCTACCTAACTAGGTCTTGCCTACTTACCTGGTAATAAAATTGAGAGGTAAGGCAGCCTATAGTTGTAAGCATTACACCAGGGGAGTTAGGTCCTCTTCCCCACCCTCCAACCCTTTAGGATACTAGGCCTCTAAGCTATGGCTTGTACCCGCTCACCACGCCCTGGAACTTGTACAGAGTGGGAATAGGTGAAGAGATGCTGGATAATTGAGGATTTCTAAGATATTTTGGTGAAAATTCTGCAGGATGAGTGGGTGGCCGTAAAAGTCGATCATGCGTGTAGAACGGGATGCAAGTAAAAGGAAAATAAGGAACAACACAATAGAGAATAGAACCGACCATCAGATAAGACGTCACCGGGGAGACCCTGGACTCAGGGAATATTTTACTTCTATATTGGATCAACGCTTAATCACTGTAATGTTAAGTGACCTGAGCTGGTGTCTGACCACTATGTTGTCTCCTTATATGGCAGTGTTTGTAGGTTATACCTGAGCTGGAGGTCTGAACCACTATGTAATCACTAATATGGCGGTTGGTGAATGTTATACCTGAGTCTGGTTGTCGTACCATTATGTGGTCTCTATATGGCTTTGTTTGTAACGTATATCTGAGCTGGTGTCCTGACCACTATGTGGTCTCTATATGGCGTGTTTTGTAGTATACCTGACTGGAGTTTTGGCCCTCAGTGGTCTCCTAAATGTGGGTTTTGTTAAGGATAAATCGGTGCGAGTATAGTTTGCAGCGTACATTATTCCCAGATTGTAAAGTATTTTCTAGATAACTGCAAGATTTAATAAGAAGTCCTGGTAAAGGTTCGAGGACATTATGTCGTTGGAGGCGGTAAGAATGACCTCTACCTCAGAAAAGAAAGAAGTTGCTATTGGCCCAGGCTACTCTAGTTACACCCCTTGCCGCGGTCAATAGTGCAGCATCTAACGAGTTTGACAGATGGAGGGAGCTCCCTCTGTCCTCCAGCGGACCCCTCATAACGTGATCAGAGTTCTGATGGTTGTCATGTCAACCAGGGGTCATACCATGACCTCCGGGTTTTCTATGACAGTCCTGTCAGACCCGTCCAGAGGCAGAGCCTGACAGGCTGAATGCCAACTGTCATTTATCCTGACATTTGCTACAATGTATTATACCAGTGATTGCCAAGTATAGTCCCATATTGGGTCAAGTGAAAAAAAAAAAATACAAAGTTAAAGTGTAAAAAAAATGCAATAAAACACATACACCGCCCTTTACCCATTACAAATGCTTATCATTGAAAAAGCCTACACATATTCGGTATCACCACTTGCGTAAGGACTAAACTAGAGATGAGCGAACAGTAAAACGTTCGAGTCGAACTTCGAACATTAGTGGGTTCGGTTCGAGTCAAACTTGAACCCCATTAAAGTAAGCAAAGAACAATGGAGAAATGTTCTGGTTAATTTTTATACCTATACAGGTAAGGAGAACCTGTAATTACCATCCACAACTGTAAACTGGATATGTGGAACAACTTAGTGCAGTGGTAGCAGCTGCTATGGGGCCCTGCATCCTAAGGGGGCCCAAAAGCCCCTTTTACACATAAAAAGACACCAGTATTGGAAATGGCACATGGTAACTGGCAGGCCCCATTTCACTTTTTGCCCGGGGGCCAAAAAATTCAAGTTAGCCTCTGCGGGAAATTTTGTACAGTGAAATGTATTGTGGGGCAGAAAAACATCCCACGGGGGAAAGGGGTTAGATGGGGGGTAGTTATAGGGGGTACAGCGGGTGCGCTACTATGGGGACCTAAAACCTGGGGGGGGCCCCCAAAAGCCCCTTGACACAAAAAAGACACCGGTATGGAAATGCACAGGGAAAACTTTCGGGGGGGTGCCAATAGGGCAGACGGGCAGTATCCTGTCGGGGCCCCAAAAAAAAAGGGGACCCCACGATATTTTAAAAATGGGGAAAATAGAAATGGGGGGGGCCTCTTTTGTTTTGGCGTAGGGGGCCCTTAAGGGGTTTAAAAGTGACTATGGCACCCCTGGTAAGGGGGGTTAAGGGGGGGGTTTCCCTTTTTTGCACCAGGGCCCAAAGAACTTGAATTACCCCTTTAGGTGGTAATTAGACGGCAGTACCATTAGTGGCGGGGGAAAAACTCCCAAAGGGGAACACGGAGGTTTCAGTTAACAGATTAGATGGCTAAAGTTATACCGCGCGGGGCACAAATAATGTAAAAAAAAAGAAAAAGTTATATTTAAATTTATAAATATATAATAATATTTGAGGGGGCCAGCAACAGGTGGGGCAGCAGGGGCTTCAGCAGACAGAGACGGGGACACAATTTAATTTCAAACCAGCGTTCCCCGGGGTTTATTTCAGCTTGAAACAACACAAACAAAAACAAGCCTTAGCTTCGGGAAAACGAAAAAAATCCCTGCACCAGCGCCCCACTAAACACGGTTTCCCTGACATATTTTGGCACGGCTTTGCAATTACAGTGGTCCTTCACAGACGGTCTTTCCTCTGAGCCCCAGAGTATCATCAGCCCCCCACACTGGCCTGCAGCCCGGGCTTTATATGCCTGAACCCCGCCTCACCTGGGGCGGGGAGTGGCCCACCCACCCTGCCTTTGACCACTTTGGAAAACCCGACCCGCCCAAAAGCGGATTAAAAACCGCTTATACCCCAAAAATGCATAACGTTTACTGACACACAAACGCCCGGTTCCCTTAAACCAGACCGGGCTTTGGGGTGACACGCATTGCTACATATCCCAAAAACCGATGGAGAGCTTTTGGGAGAAATTTCTCCCCTCATAATGCTCCTGTCATTTTTTCCAAAAACCCCCCCCCCCTCTTTCAACCTTGGGGGTCGGAACTTTTAGCTACCAGACTTGTGTCCTTGACAGTGTTTCAGCTTTTGCCCTGCAGTCTTCCTGCCCTATGTTAAATAGAGAAACTGTAATTTGCAGTATCGGGAAAAACCATCTGGTACCCTAGCATTTTTCTCCTTTGCTGGGACTCCAGGTTAGGGGTGCGGGTCTGGACCAACCTAAAGTGACGACCCAGGGGTGAGTTATTTAAAGGGAACCCCGGGGCCCACTTGGATGGCCAAACCCCCGCCCAAAATACTGTAATTCCCCTCTGCAGGAGTGGTTCCTACAAAGTATGTGAGGGGATTTCTTCTCCGTTTACCCCCTGGGGAAAGCACGCCCCTTTTCCCACATCAAACGCATCCTCTGTAAAATTAAAAGCCCTTTTTTAAGTTTGGGGGGATCGAGGGCCCCTTTTACAAAGGGCCATTTTCAACATTGGAATGCCCTCTCATCGGGGTTCCCAAGTGACCATGACCGACTTAGTTTTTTGTTAGGTCAGTTAACGGGGGCTTCTGGCAAAATTAGGGACGACCTACGTAGTAACCCACGATACCTAAAAAGGGCCCTCACCTGCCTTTTTGGGTTTGTGGGTTGGGGCCCAAGCCGTTTTCGCCCCACTTTATTAATTGAGGTTTTAAACCCCCACCTATTATGTACCCCAGTCCCCGGGCTTCCTCCAACCTAAAGCACTTTCCTGGGTTTGTTGTTGGCCCCGGCCTCCCAAAGGGAAATTTAAGCAGGCCTGTCCTTTTGGCGATGGCTGTTCCAGTCCCGCAAAAGATTAAAATGTGTCCAGATATGCCAAAGCATATCGACGATGGGGCTTGGGATGACACCTTTAAACCGGGGAAGGTGGCCGGGGCCCCCATACAAACCTAAAGGCAGGAGACAAAGGAAGAGCCCGTCTGGTGTAGCAAAACCGTCTTCTTTTTTGGCGTGATCGGTCAGGGGAACTTGCCAGTAGACTTTAGTGAGGGTAAAGGGTAGAAAATTTAATTTGCATGCCCCAAACCTCTAAATTAGCTGCGCCCGGGCATTGGGTACCATCGAACCTTTGGATTCATTAAGCTTCCGGAAATATTACAGAAGCGTAATGAGCCTCCGGTTTTGGGATGAGCACAATGGGACTCTTCAATCACCCCGGGGGTCTAAATCTTTTGACCTCCTTTTTTTTGGGCCCCCGTTTACGGGCCTCTGGAACCGGGTAAGGTTTCAAATGCACCTTTAAAACTCCAGGGTCAGGGCAATGTATGTTTTATGACTTAGTCCCCCCGGGTACCCCCGAGAACACATCCTTGTTTCTCTGTAGTTCCCAGTGTCCCTCTTCTGGATTTTAAGGGACCTATACACATCCCTTGGGAAACCAAAATTGGGGGGGATCCCGCCGCCAGGGCCCCCTGTCCTTCCAAGGCTTAAGTAAATGAATATGATAACCTCTCTGGCTTAGGGTCTACCGGGCTGGTACACTTTGTAATTTACTTCCCCCATTTTCTCCACACTTCATGGGGGCCCTTACCACTTTGCCGGGAACTTGCTCTCTAAGGTGGGAAACGAGCACTAGCCCCCGACCCCCGGGTTTTTAAAGCTTCCCTCATTTGGCCGATTGTTTTTTCCCGGCCCCGGGGCCTCTTTGCCTGTTCTAAATGTTCCCTAACGTGGGCATAAACCCTGCGATTCGGTCCTCATTGGGGAGATATGCTCGATTACCCTTGGGGGGGGTGGCCTCTTGCTCCCAGGTTTCCTTGGTTTTAACCAGGAGCCCCCTGGGTCTACCAAAAATAACTCAAAAGGGGAGTACCCGTCGAGGACGTGGAATTTCCCCGGACTGAGAACATCAAATTGGCAGCGACGTCCCATCCTTCCCCCCTTTACTGACCACCTTCTTTACATATTTTTGAGCGTCTTGTTAAAAAGTTCAAAAGACCATCCCTTTGGGGGGAATACGGATGTACGCAAATGTTTAATGCAAGTAAATTTCAAAAATCCTTCATGCCCTGGACATGAGGGAGTTCCTTTGGGCTGTGGGTCCCTTTTGGGATCCTGTACGAGAAAACTAAAGGAAAAAGCCCCTTGCAATTTTTTTTGACAGGTGTTCCCCAAAGCCGCCTCCCCGGACCCGGGTGGCGTAACTAAACTAAGGATATCTGATGGCCTGCGGGAGACTTTATTAGGGGCCCACTAGGTTCCATCGAACCCTCAAAGGGGTTTCGATGATGGGGGGGGCACCAGGGGCTCGGAAATGGGGGCCGGAGCTGACACTTGACAACTGGGGGGACTACAGTACCGCTTCACATCCGTATACCCCCGGCCAGTAAAAAACCCCTGAAGAATGGTTCTCTGTTTTTTTTTTAGGCCTAATGTCCCCCCCAAAAGTGTTTTTGGGGAAGGGCTAAGACCCTTCTCCCATGGGGTGGGGAACCCCCAGTTGCCCCCCACCATCCCCCTGAATTTTATCCCAAACTGGGAAATGGTCGTGAGTGCTCCCCTATGGGATCCGTATCATCCCTGGGTATTGGGCTCTCCACACCACCTTTAAATTTCCCCACTTTGCCAAGGGGGGGTCTGAAGCAACTGTACCAAAGTTATCCGTGGACCCCCTAAATCAAGCTGCAGCCACTTCCTCCCGCTCCCCAAATCTCACCAGCCCGAATGCTGGGGAAAACTATCAAACCCTCTGTGGTCCCCCCTACGCGGGTCGGGCCTCACTGTAAAAGGGTCTGGGGAAAAATGGCAACCCCCAAAATTACCCTTAAACTTTTAATAGATGGTACATTTTTGCCACAATCCCAAATAAGGGAAATCTCTTCCCAAAAAACACCGTTTCATGAGGACCTAACTACACCCACTTCTGAGGGCCGTTCGAAATAGTCTCTTTTTTCCCTAGGGGGGAGGGTCTCTTTGGGTCCCCGTGGACGCAAGGACCCAATGGCCCTCGGTGATGGTGTGGGTAAAAAAGGGTGGCATGACCAAATGCTGATTTCCGGGTTTGTAGGGCGTCCTGGAAAGTATTTACCCCATTTGACGAGTTGGTATCGTCTCCACTATCTCTGCAGAAAATACTGGGGGCAAAAAAACGACCTCCTTGTTCAAGGGCCCCTGGGTTCCAGGGAAGGGGACAGTTGCACAACATGGCCAGGACCCACTACACCGCCCAAAACAACTGCGCCCGGTCCCCCGAGGCCTGCCCTTGTATGGCTGTCCATTTGGGGGCCCTTTCCCCTCCCCCTAGGATCCCCCCCGGGCCACCTCCCCTGGGACATTTCTCACTCCCCTTTTTATTGGGGCCGCCTTACCCGACACCCGAGGTTTTCTGTTCCCCGGGGTTTGGGGCGTCCGGGAAAGGCCCCCGGGTTGTGAAGGGCCCAAAAGGGTTTATACCCCTCACCAGGCTGACGAGGTGTTCCGGCATCTTTAGGGCCCCCTTTTCCCACCCAGCGGGATCTCTGGGGGCAGCGACTGGATAAACTTGTCCAAACGACCATTTTCCACCACCGCGCAGGGGTCGCCCTCTGGCTGAGCACTTTTTCACCCGGGGAACCAGGGCGTACATCTGCGACCGGGCTGGCGGGGTCCAGAAAGCCAAATTTTGTACCCAACAGGGGCGACGTTGGGTTTACCCCCAAGCGGCCAGAATTCAGCCTTTAAATTGGCAAGTCCTTGGGACCTGTCGTGGGTCAAATACGCTTTGTGGTTCCCCAGTCAGGAAAAAATGCCAAAAACTTCACCCCGTGGGGGCAGGTAGACTCTCCGCTCTGCCACCCTTTTAAAGACGGCAAGATAGGCCTCAACATCGTCCGTGGGCTCTCTTCTCAGGGGTTCTGCACGCAAGGGGGGGGGGAAAGGGGGCCTGACTCTTCTGCACTTTTGGGGCCAAAGCTTGGGGTTGCTCCTGTGTGCCCCGTTAATGTGCTGCTGCTCCCCGCAAGGCGAGCGATTGGCCTCTATCAACAAGGATTGTTTCGCCTGAGCTCGCATGGCCTCCCGTGCACCTTTTGGTTTCATCATCAGTTGTAGGCGGGGTTGGCCCGGATTAAAAGTTTGAACAGTTTTACCATTTTGCATTTCTGGTTTCGACACTGTCAGTTTTTCCCAGGACATGGGATTTCAGAAAAAGCGTAAAACTGTTAATTCTCTTTTTCCGCTGCCCGATCCGAAGCACCATAGTGGGGGGACCGCAAAGGGGAGGGCAGCGTGGGCTTCAGCGAAGAGACAGGGACAAATTTCAGTTCGGGGGGGGGGTTTTGGGGGTTTTTTGGGGTGAAACAACCAAAAAAACCCAAACCCTTACTCAAAACAGAAAAAAATACCTGTCGCGGAGCTCTCACTAAACCAAAAGGATCCCCGACTATCTTAGGCTTGTGCAATTACAGCAGGTTCCTTCACAACGGGCTTTCCTCTGGACCCCAAATATCATCAGACCCCGCACTTGCCTGCAACCAGGCTTTATGGCCGAACCCCCCTACCTGGGGCTGGGATGGCCACCCCCCGCTCTTTGAACTCCGGAAAGCCCTCCCCGACCAAAAGGGATTTGGGGGAACCCCTTATACCCAAAAATTTCATAAAAATAGTGTTATGACACACAAACTGTGCTTCCCTTCACCGACCAGGCTTTCGGGAAAAGCAATTTCTCGAATTACTCCCCAAAAGGGCCCCTAGGAGAGCATTCTAGGGAAATATATTTTCCCCCCCAATAATCCCCTGTCACTGTCTCACAATATATATAATATATTACTTTATTTAAAAATATATATATATATATATATACATATATATATATGAATCACAATAACGCACTGGTATATTTCAGCGTTATGTGGTCTTAAAATCGGACAAAATGACACTTTTTGGCATTGAGTAAGATTTAGCAACAGAGAGAACTCTATTTCCTGGATATATATTATATATATATATAAAATATATATATATATAAAATATAATATTTTAAATATAAAATATTATATATCTGTATGACTATAACACGCGGTGTGTTTGAAAGGTATTTCACTCCCAAAACTGCCAAAAATGAACTTTTCTCCACTCAGAATAATTTTCACCAACCAACCACTGATTAAAATATGTCTTTGTATAGGAGATTTGGAAACTATGCGTTATACAATAACTGAACCCCCAAAACTGCAGAAATGACGTTTTCTCCACTCAGTATAATTTTTACCAAACAACCACTATTTAAAATATATTTTTAGCATAGGAGATTTGGGAACAGTGCGTTATAAAATAATTTCACCCCCAATACTGCAAAAACTGAACTTTTGGGTACTGAGTATGATTTAGCAAATCCAAGCACTCTCTATAATATATCCATGTATATGAGAGTTAGGCGTTATATAAGCCTGCAAATGTCACAAAATAACAGCTTCTGGGTGTGGGAAAGATGCAGTCAGCAATACCAAACTCCCTAACTATTGCTATCTATGGAGAGGAAAATGCTATCTAAATAAGAGCAGTCTGTACAGTACAGAGAGTGAGCTGGAAATGGCGTTCACAAGGTAATACAGTGAAATATATAACATGGTCATGTGATTTTAGCAGCCAGTGACAAGCCTACAAATCAGCAATGATGTTTTCTATGTGCTCTTCACTGAATGGATGGTATCAAAAGTGCAGAAAAGTGATTGGATTCTGCTAAAAGTGCAGAAAGCAGCTGAAAATGAAACTAAAAATGGCATGTCGAGCGCTATGTCAAACTCGAACTTTTCACGAACGAACGGTAAAATGTTCAGTTCGGTTCAAGTTCTAAAAAATCAAGATGTTCGACTCGAACTTAAATTTTCTCGAACGGTTCGATCAGCACTAGACCTAATCTTTAAATCTGTCATGATATTTAACCTATATGAAGAACACCATAAAAAATGGTAGAATTGCAATTTTTGAAATAAAAAAGTAATATAAAAGCCAAAGAAGTACCAGTGAAAACGTCAGTTTGTCCTGCAAAAAAAACCCTTGCGCAGCTCTGTTTATGGAAAAATTAAAAGTTATGGCTTTCAGCAGAGAGCGATGCATAAACATTGTTTTACATAATCAAAACTTTTTTTATTTTTAAACTGTTCCAACATAAAAAACTATATAAATTAGGTAGTGTTGATTGAACGGTTTGAGAAAAGTTAAGTTCGAGTCGAACGTCTCGATTTTGTAGAACGCGAACCAAACTGAGCTTTTTACGGTTCGTTCGAGTAAAGTTTGCGTTTGCCATGTACGTTCGTACGTTTTTAGCTTCTTCCTGCACTTTTGGCGGCCATCCGATCAGTGCAGAGCCCAGAGGAGTGTCAAAAACATCATTGCTGAGGGTGTAGGGCTCTCATTGGCTGCTAAATTCATATGACCCTGTTTTATGTATTTCACTGTATTCCCTTGTGAATGCCATTTCCAGTTCACTTTCTGTACTGAACGGACTGCTTTCTGCTTGCTTGCTTGCATGCATGCAGGCACACGAGTTAGCAGCGATTTTAGACAGGAAAAGTTGCTATTTAGATTAGTTAGCTTAGAGAAGCTTAGGGAATCATAGACAGCAATAGTTAGGGAGTTTTATATTGCTGGCTGCATCTTTCCCATCTTTATTCTGATTGAAGAAAAGTTAATATTTGCAGCTTTGGGGGTACAGCTATTGCATAAGACACTGTTAGCAAATCTCCTATAGAAATCTATTTCAAATAGTTGTTGCTTGATGAAAATTTTATTGAGTTCCAAAAAGTTCATTTTTGCTGTTTTAGGGTTAGAGTTCTTGCATAAGAGACCGTTACCAAATCTCCTATAGAAAGAAATCTATTTTAAATAGTGGTTGCTTGATGAAAATTTTAATTTTATTTACTTTTTATGGCAATCTGCCTTTCTGTCTCCACCTTTGCTGCCTTTATCATTATTTTTACATATTTTACATATTTTATTTTTTTTTTGTTTTTATTGCCTTTCACTTGCTCTGATTTGGTCGTGAAATGCTTTCTTTTTGTTAATTATTGCCCTTAATATCTATGTTGATCCATTGGGTCTTACCTGTTTATAATATATTATTACCAATAAGGTACTCTACTCTTACAGTGGACACTTAAGGGGTTTTGCGACGGGTCTCCTTTCTACCTCTGACTCCAGCTCATCGTCTGAGTGTCAGACGGGGGGGTGTATGGATTTGTTTGAATTGATTTACATGTGACCCCCCAGGATGCAAAACTTGAGATTCTCGGTTCAAATCTTTAGATCATAAGATGTTTAAGTTGCAACGACATTCAACGTGCCAATTCAATAGGGCATCTACACTTTATTTTATTCAATATACAGCCATTAGGCTCTCCATGGGTCAATGACCTCCTTTATTCAGCGAGACAACAAAATAACACCACACCCCGCCTGCAAGCTGCCACCTTCTTATGACAGCCTGTGGAGAGGTGGGCAAGGTGCAGACACCAACTGGCAGGCCTTTCCATCCCCCATCTAGGTTAACTCCATATCACCCCAATAACATGTATATATTATTTTTATATTTATTATTATATTGGTATCTGCCAAAAAACATTCAGATCACATCAACATAAGAACCCTGGGTGCCATGCAGGGCTGGGACCACCACTAATATCTCTTATTATCTTTACCCAAGCCCCCCCCGCAGTGGCACACTACTGCAACAACGGCAATCCATTACGTGGCACAATCCCTCACAAAAAACGCCATTATGCTATCTACATCAACATGACACCACTTTTTGAGATTCCTCGGTTAATATTTTGATCAAACGATGTTAAGCAGACCACGACTTTCCAACGTTGACTCTCAAATATCGGCAGTCTACACTATTTTTTACTCTCAATAGGACCACATCAGGCTTTCCTGGGTCAACGCCCCTCAATATCCCAAACACGAACAACAAAAAAAAAAAAAAACACAACTGCAGGCTGCCCTTCTTCTGCAGACTGGTGAGAGGGGGCCGGTGCAGAACCCAACATGGAGGGCACCCTTTCTCCCATATCGGTAACAACTCCTACTATACCCCCACATCACACGTATGGTACTGCACAAAAACCATTTGAAAACAACTTATGCAACATGGGTGGCCAGGCGGGCTAGGGACACAATATATATATATATACCCATGTACCACACGCACACCGCCCGGGGCACATCCAGACAAAGGGCCTCCAATACGAGGAAATCCCTAAAGAAGCATTTATGCTATCTATCATACATGAAAACTAAAAACTTTGAGATTCTGGTTCATATTATTTGATCAAAGCTGTTTACGCAGCAAGATTTAAAGTGATCTCAAAGTTGGGTAGAGTCTACACTATTCTTTTCCCCTTCAATAGCGCAATCCCAGGCCTTCTTCACTGTGTCCACGCACCTCTTTGCACAGAGAGAAAACCAATACACAAACCCCACGCCTCGCTGCCTTCATCTGGCCGTAGGAGCAGTGGGCCGGTGCAGAGACCAATCCAAAAATGGGGCCCCCTTTCCATCCCCTATAGGTTACCATCAATATACTCCCCAATATAAGGTTCTGGTTTCTGCACCCCACAACATTCTGCAAAAACATATGCACACCTGGGTCACTTGGCAGGGCTGTGGCACACATTAAATATATCTTCCTCTACACCGCACACCACGACAGCGGCACTACTGCAAACGGGCATAATAACGTGCCACCCCTACAGACGCCATTACTGTACATCTATCATCATTGAAAACCTTGAGATTCTGGTTCAATCCTTTTGATCAACAGCAGTTTTAAGCTGCCCACACTTCAACGTGATTTCACTAAGGGCCAGTCTAATATCTTTTATTCAACTGAGCCCCCCTCCCCGGGCCTCTCTGGGGTCACCCGACCCTCCTTTATCCAGAGACGACAAAAAAATACAAAAAACCAACCTGCACGGCTGCACTTTTAGCCAGGGCAAGTGTGAGGGGGCAGGTGCGATCACCACCCAAATTGCGGCACATTCTCCCCTCAGGTTACCACATCCCTATACCACAAATATAACGTCTGGTTTGTCACAAAAAACACATCTTGAAAAACCCGATGCACACCTGGTGTGCCCCTGGCCGGGCTGCCGGCCACCCCATTCTCAAAATCTTCCCTGTCCACACGCACCACCCATCTGCCGGGCACCCTACTGCAAAAAGCAATCATTCGTGGAAATCCTAAAGAAGCTTTATGCACTCTCTATCCATGCCCCACTTTGGAGCTTCTCGGTTCACATCTTATGATCAAAAGATGTTTAAGCTTAGCCCACGACTGTTCATGTGTTCCCTGCTTTTCTCTCTAATCAAAGAATGGTCTGTTTATGATAAAGCCTTGCGCTTAGCTGAGAGGTACAGTTTTAGCACCAGGAAAGGGTCCTAGGTTTTCACATCCTGCAGGTAACCAAACCTGTGTTTTGTTTTTTTTCCTCTTTATCAATGGCACATTACTGATGAGAGTTTCTTTTTTATATTTTTTTTGCATGGTGGACTAATTACAAAGGGGAGTACAATGGACGCGGAGTAGAGTGACAGCACATGGGGCTAAGACAATCAGTAGCTACTGAGAGGAGCGGTTGATGTTTCTGAGCATGTGCAACCAGGCATGAGGAGCTCTCAGTCTGGTCGTCTTCCTCTGGAGATCCCGCAGTCACCAATGATCACCTAAAGGAGCAGCTAACAACAAAAACGTGACCGATTTTTAGTAACCTGAGGAGAAACTGTTTGTTCTTTCATTTGAAGTTCCCACAGTTATTTTCATTTTGGCAAAACCATACACCACTTTAACCCTATAACTCCCAGGCTGAAAAGTAGTTAATGACCAGAACGTTTTTTAGTTTTGGCCCTCCTAGCGTATCAACAGTTGCAAACTTTTTATTTGTAATAATGCCGTAGTAGGCAGAGGCTTGTTTTATTCGAGCCAAGTTGTACTTTATGGGGTTGTGGGGATTCACACTCAGTGGTCATAGAAATAACAATGTCCTCGGCAACGTGGAGCACTTTTGCTTTTTATCGCCACCAGATCTATAGTTAACATAAAAACCAACACGGCTTAACTTTCAGCCTTGACCTGGGACCCAACACAGTTCATGAGTACTAACACTCCAGTTATGAATTCCTGGGTTTCAGTCTCACCCGTTGGTGGGGCAATTGGCACACGGATAGCTTGCAGGCCGGAGCACAGCCTTTCACCTTCTTAGTCAGAACCAAATCACTGATCTGAGCACCACACTCCTTCCCCTGATTCTCCAGAACTTCCTGCCTTAAGTGGCTGGCCAAAACTGGGGCCGGCATCCATGGGAGCAGTCCCCCACCCTACTCTTGGCCTGCTCCAATAACACGCCTGGCCGGATCGCTCTCAATTAGCAGTCATACTGACTAGGCTAATAAACAAACGTCCGTTCCCTAGCATCTGAAACATAGAGTAACGGCTCGCTGCGACCACTGTCGGGCGCAGACGGTCCTGTGCCCGCTCCAGCGGAGGCCCCGTCGCACGGTCGGGCTTCGGGGTCCGCCGTGTCGCAGCCCTGCCAGCGTCCAATACCAGCCACGCTCTGCTCTTGGTCTCCGCTCCCGGGTGTAGCTCGCCCCTAGGAGCGTGCCCGGCCAGACTCTCTGCGATTTAACGGGGCAGAGCCCGGTTAATTGGTATGGGGCAAGCTCCTATTTTAAAGTCCGGCCTCTTCCTGCGGACCTTGCGGCTATTGGTGAATCTACATGGGTGAAAGTATTCCCGAGCGTTTGTCTTGCATCCCGTGTACCGACTCCTTGCTTCGTTACGTTTCGACCTTGCCGCCTTGCCCCCAGACACCTGTTGTCTCCGTCTACGAACCAGGCGCCCCTGTCTGACCTTGCTGTCCACGACCAGCGCGGCCAGCCTTTCCTGTACCTTGACCCTATGGCGGCCACCGCCGGCAACGCCCGCCAGTGGTTGTGGACCTGGTGGACTCCCGCCGCAGCAAGTCATCCGCTTTGCGGGGGTCTGTGTATCCGGGACCCCACATCGACTCCCTCCCTGGTGGTGGGCCTACACCTCGCTGCCCGGTCTGGTCCAGAGGATTCCACTCCAGACGGTCACCGTTAGGATCCGGCATGATACCCCCAAGGGGCCGTTATCCAGCCTGGGTCGATGTAGCCACGCCAGTTCAGCAACTCGGTCAACCAGGGCAGCCCACTCACCAGCTTATCCCCATGTTGCAGCAATCGACACCCATCCAGCAGCAGAGCTTCGCAGCTCCAGCGGTTGGACTGTCTCCGGTTCGGTGGCACCAAGGGGGCCCCCCGTTGCCCTGTGCTTCCCGTCCAAGTATGACGGAGACCGAGACTTGCTGGGGGTTCATCACCAAGCACTCTGCCCGTGGAGCTGTGACTGACCGTTCCTTGTTCTGAACGTGCGGCAAGGTGGCTTCTGATGATCAGCCTCCTCTTCGGTTAAGCCCGGGATGGTGTACGCCTCTTTGGGCACAGAGCCGCTTCTGTGACGGGATCTACCGTTCATTTCTAGCGAGCTAGCGTTCCGCAAGTTCTCGAGGAAAACCCACGGGCCGAGCCTCCTACTGCGGGCGACTGCCACTCCTACATCTCGCCGGGGGATACGGTCAGTCGGGACCTCCGGGTCATTTCCGCACCCTAGGCTCGGAACCTCTCATGGAACGAGGCCGCACTGTGTGTTCCTTTCAGAAAGGGTCTCCAGCGAGTTAAGGCTCGTATGGCCGCTCGGAGGCATCCCCGTCTACCTCAGTGACCTGATTCGGTATCGCGACCGCATAGATATAGCTTTCATTGAACAGGGAGGTGGAGCTTCAGCTGCGCATCCGTGGTCCCAAGCTGCGGGAGGACTTTCCGCCACCCTAGGATCAGAGGGAGGAGGCATTCTGGTGCAAACCTTCTCCGTCTCCACGCTGTGTGCCTGTGCAGTCGTGTCCAGAGATGGCATCACGTTCAAGTTCCGGCGTTTTCTGGGACTCGGGCTCGGGGGGAACTTATACACCCAGTTCTCGTTGCAGCAATCTCGGCTTCCAGTGGTCGCCTGGAGAGGAGCTTGTATCTCTTCCGTCAGCGGGGCGTGCTTAGCGACCCCCCACCGTTGTCCCCCGCCCCTGTCCCTCCAATGTGGGGGGGCTGCATAAGAAAGACGTCTCCTTCTAGTGCTGACTCGCTCCACGTCTGGCGTTCGCCGGAACCCATGGCAACGCTCCACTCTCTATCTGGACTGGCTCTTCATGGAGAGTGATTCGTAGGGGTCCACCCTAGTCGGGGGCCGTGTTTGGTGGCCCTCGCCCGGTGTTACCTGTTCTCTTTGTTTCCTTATTGATTGTGCACCCCTCCTGGAGCTCATTGGACGGGGTGCCGCCCGACCCGAATATTTTGGAGTTCGCTGATGTCTTTTGGACGCGGAACAGTGAGAGTCTCCTCCGCACCGCCCATCTGATTGCCCCCATCGACTATGCCGGGGTCACCAGTCCTCCTCCGAGGCGAGTCTCCTCTCGTGCTTTGAGATCAAGCCATGACCGAGTAATCCAGGAGAAATCTCCAGGAAGGGGTTATCCTCCGCATGTCCCTCGTCACCCGCAGGTGCGGGGTTCTTTATATCCCGATCAGACAAGAAGAAGGCCCGGTACCTACGGCCTGCATTTAGCTACGGGGTTGCACCAGATCACGGTGAAAGCAAGAACTGGTACCCATGCGATTGAATCACGGAACTGTTTCGACCCGCCTTCAGGGCGCCCAGAGCTTCTCTAAGTGGATCTAGAGGAGGGGCTCCTTCAATTGGTCCGAATCCGCAACGGGAGATGAGTGGAGCGGCATCAAACACAGGGACGGGGCACTTTGAGTTACATGGTGATGCCTTCGGACTATTGCACTGTCTGCGTCTTTCAAGGCGTTTCGTGAATGACGTCTTCAGGGCCTCCTCCACACTGCGTGGTGGTCTACATGAAGGACATTTTTGGTGTTCCTCTTGACTCGAGCCCCACCGCCGCCATGTTCGCCAGGGTACTAAGACGTTCCGGGCGAACCACTATCCGGCCAAGTGGGGGAAGTGTTCTTCCTCATCTGACGAGCATTCGTTTCTGGGGTACGTCATCTGGATCAAGGCTACGGCTGGATTCAGCGAAACTGTCTGCGGGTGTTGGAGGCGCGCCCCGTCGGCTTGCGGGCATCCAGAGGCCGATCCTTGGCTTCTGCCACCTACTATGCAGTCATCCCTCCATTCTCCCACGTGGTGGCCCGATAGTCGCTTCCACCAAGAACAAGCAATCCACGCCCAGGCTGGCCAGTCGAGGTGGCGGAGGCGTTTTCTCAGCTCAAGTTCGCCTGCATCGCTACGGCTTCCATCCTAGCACGTCCGGATACAGAGACCCTTCACCCTGGAAGTGGATTGCCTGTCTGTAGGGGCGGCGCAGTTCACTTACGCAAACAAGGGCCACGGGTAAGACTGTAACAGTGTGCTTCTTCTCCCACAGACCCTTTCTGTCGGCCGAGAGGAACTACCAACGATTGGCGACGGGCGCTCTTAGCATAAACATGGCCTTGGCCCAGAGTGGCGTTATCATGGTCTGGACGGGTGCCCGTTTTCCCATCCGTCTCTACTCGGACCCTAAGAACGCACTTTTTAAGACGGCTCAGGACTTTAACACCCCCGCAGTAGGTGGTCGCTATCTTTCCCGGTTCGAACTATCCAACTCCATTCAGGGCCAGTGAGCAGAATGTGAGAGTGACGCCCTCTCCGTGCCTCCTTGACGTGGTGGGTGAAGCATATTTCCCAGAACATATAAACTTCCTCGAGCGCTCCTCTCGGAGGCGGTGGGAATTCCGGAAGGTTCTACTGGAAAGGACCTTATGTGGTACTCAGATTCGCCGACGTATTCTAAATGGGACATTGTCATTGGTGGCAGGTCCCCGGCGGCCCGAAGACTTCTGTCTGGTATCGGTTCTACTGGTGGCCAGAAAATGGAAAAAGGATGTTAAGACTTATTTCGGTCTTGTGATCCTGTGCCGAAACAAGGCCACGTCACAAGCCGGCAGGCCTTCCTTCAGCTCTCCCCATTCCAGCAACTCGGTCCTAACATTACCATGAGACTTCCTTACTGACTCCCTCCGTCGTCTGCACACACGTTTCATGGGTAAAAACGGACGATTCTCCAAGATGGGCATTTCGTTTCCGGTGCCGGCCTGCCATCGGCTACTCGTTGGCGGGAACATTTCTTTCTTCTGGGTTCGGTGCAGGACTTCCTCAGCCTTGTCTCTGCCGGGGAGTCGTTTGTTCTCCCAAGTTTTAGGCGAGCTTGTGCCATCAATTCAGGTCAAGGCCTCGCACTTCCTCTTCGCCTATACCCGCGGACGAACGGCCTGGTGGAGAGGGGCAACCAGGTCTATCGGGCCGCTCACCTTCGCCACTTCGCTCGGCACGCCAAGTATTGGGCTCAATTTGTGCGTGGGCGGAGTTTCTATACCTCCCTTGAGTCGGGAGTCGGGGGGTATCTCTCCCTTCTACGTGGTGTATGGCCTGCATCCCGCCACTCTCCTCTGGGCAAACTCCTCGGTGCTGTCCCGGCAGCGGACGCAGCTGATCCAAGATTAGAGGCCATCTGGTCCCCAGACTGTCAGTCGGGTGCTCCGGCTTCCGATCGCGCATGAAGAAATCCAAGCGGACAAGAGAAGCAACCCCTCCAGTCTTTCCCAGGTGACAGGTGTGGCTCTCGTTCGTTATGTCCGCCTAAAGATGCCTTCTCCCCAACATGGGTACCCCCCGGTTCCTGGGGCCCTTTGCGGTCATCGGCAGCATAACCGGTGTCCATACAAACTCCGGTCTCCCTCCGGCGATGAGAATTCCCCAATCTTTTCATGTGTCCTGTTTGACAAGCCTGGTCCTTCATCGGCTTCTCCAGACGGGCTTGTCCTCTCGTCTGTGGCTGATGGCCGAGCTCTTCGAGAGGTCAAGGAGATTCTGGGCAGATGAGAAGCATAGGGGGAAGGCGATACTTTTGGTGGACTGGAGGGATTCGGGCCGACGGAGCGGTTCTTGGGCGCCGGAGGATGAATATTCTTGAACCGCAGCTCATCAGAGGATTCCTTCAATCAGTTAAGAGAGGGGGCCCAGGAGGGGGGGGCGCGAAGGGGGGGGGTTACTGTACGGATACGCCCCAGCGCCCATGTCCCGCGGCGCAGACGCGTCCGTGCCCCTGCTCAGCCGGAGCCCGTTCTCCGCTCGTCGGTTCGGGGTTCCGCCGTTCGCGCCCTGCAGCGGTCCACTTCCCCAGCCCCACGCTCCTGCTTAGGTCTCGACTCCCGGCGTGTAGCTCCGCCCCTAGGGCGTGCCCGGCTGCTCTCTGAGATTTAAAGGGGCAGTGCACCGGTCATTGGTTATTGCCGGGCATGCTCATATTTAAGTCCGGGCTCTTCCTGACGGCCCTTGCCGGTCTTGGTGTATATTCCTTGGTGAAAGTATCCAGAGCAGTTCATGTCTTGCCTTCCCGTTGTAACTGCACTCTTGTTACGTTTACCGTTGAAAACCTTGACCGCCTGCCCGACCACTGCTTGTCTACCCGTCTACGAACAGAGCCGCCTGTCCTGACCTCTGCCTGCACGACCACGGCCTGCTGCCGTTCTTACCTTGCCCTTAGGCTGCCACAGCAGGCAAGCCCCCCCATTTGGTAGTGCCCTGGTGGCCCGCCCCCAGCAAGCCCATCCCCCCTTTGCGGCGGGGCTCTGGTAAATACCGGGGCCCCACTTAGACTAACTCCCGGGTTTGTGGGCTTTAAAACCTCGCCTGCGGGGGGCCCCAGGGACCCACCTCCAGACCCGTAAAAAACTAGAGGTTTTATTTCACCGAGATCGGGAACCCCTCGGGGGGACACGCATTTGCCATCCGGGGACGGAAACCTCGTGCCTTCATAAAATCCCCCCCCCCTTCCCCAAAAACCCGGGGTTTTTGGGCCCCTTCAGCCCACCAAAACTGTGCACTCTTGAGGGGGGCATCTGCTTTCCCCCTGCAGCTTGCCCGGCCTATGTTCTACTGGTGAACAAAAAAAAAACCTGCAGGGCAGGAAACCCAGCGGGAAACTCGAGAATTTTTTCCCCCTTTTTCTCCCGCATCCACCTGAGTGGGGCTGTCAGACATTTGCCTGTTTTTTTCCCTAACAGGTTTATTTCCTGGGGGTTTTAAGCCCATTTTTATGGCCCCCAATTCCCCTTTTCGGGAGGGGTTTAATTTCTCTCTGCGGGCCATTTTCCTATTAGGTAGCCCCAACGGGGTGCTCTTCCCGTTCTTTTTCCGGGGGACAACACGGCCCCCGAAATTGTCAGAGGGCATGGTCGGGTACCCCCAAAACCCAAAAGGAAAGGGTCTGGGGCTACCAGCACGGGGTTCCCCCCAAAAGGCCTTTTTTAAGTTTCTGGAAGGTTTTTCTCCCCTTTTGGGGGAATTTAATTTAGGGGTTGGAACTTGGCCCCCTTAGTCAATTTCGGGAAAAGGTGGCCAAGGTTATTTCCCCAACTTAGGGAAAAAACCGGGGTAGTGGGCCCAAACGATTCCCAAAAAGGCCCCTTTGACCTTCCTTCTTGGTGGGGGGCGGGGCCCTTTTGAATCGTTTCCCGGACTTTTTTAAAGTTGGGGTTTAATTCCCCCCCCACAAATTTTTCTTTTTACCCGGGTTTTTTAGTTTCCTCCATCCCCAATGAAACCATTTATTTTGGGTTTTTTGGAAAAAAGCGGTTTTCCCGTAGGGAGTCAAGTACGGCCTGGCCTTTTTCGAGATGCCCTTTCCCCGGGTTTTTGATTTTAAAGATGGACAAATGTCTTTAAAAAGTAGGCCCCTGTAAACTTCCTATGGGGGACGAAAGGCCCTTGATCCTTGGTCTCTTAAAAAGGGTTGGCGGGGCCCTGCAACCCAAAAAAGGAAATTTGGGACATTTTGGGAAAAGGGCCCCATTTTGGGAGTAGGGGAAAACCCAATTTTTTCCCCTTTGCATTTTTTGGGGACAGGGGGGATCCCCAGTACCCCCTTCTGGGCCCAACGGCAAATTTTTTACCTCCCCCGGCCCCAAAATTCCCTCGTTAATAAATCTCCCCGGGGGCATAGGGTAAGCATCTACTGTGGACACGTCTTGATTTTGCGATAGTCGTTGCAAAACCTCCATTTCCCCTTTTGGTTTTTTGGACAAATAAAATGGGACGGCCCACCCACCTTGGACCTCTCAATCACCCCTAGTCTTAGAAATTTTTTTTACTTTTTGGGTATGCCCCCCCGGCGGGCCTCAGGAAATTATGGGCTTTGGGTTTTTATTCTTAAAAGGGGGTCTGTAAAGGGTCTCTTGCTCTATCACCCTTTAAAAACCCCGGGGTTTTGTGAAGAGGTTTTGATTCCTCTGAAAATAGTTCTCTACATTTTTCCCTTTTTGGGAGGGGGAAAAGGTCTCGGGAGTTTTTTCCCGGTTTCTATGTCGGTCCGTTTTTGGTCACCGGGCAACCCCCCTCAGGCAAAGTCTCTCCCCCTTCCGGGGGTTTTATCGGGTTTGGGAAGGGTAAATTTGGGGGGGTTTTCCTCTTCCCGGGTTGGTAAAACCCTTAATTGACCTCCCCCCCTTTTCCACTATTTCTTTGGGGCCCCTGCCATTTTAGCGGGGAACTTGCTCTCAAGGTGGGTATTTAAAATAGTCCCGGGATCCCCTGGGTTAAAACCCTTTGATCCGGGCGGATTTATTATAGCCCCTTCCCGGGGCCTTTTGCCCCCGGGGGAGAGCTTTTTGGGAAAATTTGGGCCCATAAATTTTGGCCCTCCCTTTCCCTGCTTGTGGGCCACATTTTCCCCCAAAACGCTTTATGGGGGTGCCCTCACTCCCCCAAGTTTCCTTTTGGCAAAATCAAAAAGAGACCCTTTGGTTTGGCCGACCCTTACAGAAGCTAAAAGGTTGAAAACCCTGTGGAGGGTTGGGGTACCTCTGGGTTTGAGAATTAGCAAATAGGGTAATGGGGAATTTTCCCAAAAATCTAAAACCCTTCTTACCATTTTTCCCCAACCCGGGCCTTCGGGTCTTGTTTGAGGCTCAACGGGGACCGTTCTTTTGGGGGGTAGACTAAAAGGGGCCCCGTTGTGAAATTTTTTAAACATTTCTGCCAGTCCCTATTCCCTTTTGGACTAAAAGGATTTCCCCTGTTCGTCAAGTTTTTCCGTAGGTTTTTCCTTTTCCCGGGGGGAAGCTTTGAGAGGCTCCCTTGCAATGTTTGGGGGGGGGGTTTCCCTTTAGGGAAAGGGACTTCAGGGTAAGGGGTAGCATAATAAAACCAATGACAAATTATATACTGATGGCCCCTTGTGATTAAAACTAGGGCCCCCCTACCAGACCCACCCCTTACCCAAAAAAAGGGGGGAAACTTTTATGATTGGCAACGGCCCCAGAGGGCTCCGGAAAAGGGCCCTCCCGGGGAGGTGACCTGGCAGGTGGGACAAGGGGAAAGAAACCCTTGATTTCTCTGTAGCCCCCGGGGGCCAAATTAAAAACCTTCGAAAAGTCCCCTTCTAAAGAGTTTTATGGGCCCCCAAAATGGCCCCCCCAACCAGGGAAAAAGGGGCCATTTTCCAAAAACCCATACCCCTTTAGGGCCGGGAAATTATAATTATTTTGCTCCACCCCAATTCTTTCCCAAAAATTTTGGGTCACCGGTATAATGGTTGGTGTTTTAGGGCAAAGTGTGGGAAGAACCTTTTGCCCCCCAAAACCGGGGTTTTTCCCCCATTGAGGCCCGGGTCTTTTTTCCCCCCTTTAGCCCTTTTGGGGTAAAGTCCTGGAGTTGGGGGGGGTTACAAAATTTTTTGCCTGGATACCCCAAAATGGGAAAACAGTTTTTTTCTGAGGGGGCCCCCTTTCCTCTTTGGTCCCGCCCATGCCGGAAAAAAAAACTCTGGGCTTTGGGGTTCCCCCCAGTGGCCTGGTCCGCCCCCCTGGGTGCCCTTGGCAGAACGATTTTTGCCCATGCCCCCAAAATTAAGGGGCCAGCCCCCGTCCCACAATCACATCTTTGAAATGGGTTCCGCAAAACCCCCCGCATGGGGGGGATATAGTACCCCCACCTTTTCCCCCAGGTTAACCTGACCAAACTGGGAAAACCCGGGTTTTCCCCGTGGTTTAATTGGGACCCCCACTTTCTTCCCAGGGCCAAAACAGGTGGGGAGCGAGGTGAGATCGGGGCCCAAACACCCCCTGAGCCCAAAGCCCCAAAAACCATAATGCCTTTTAAAATATGTTTTTTTGGACACATTTGGGGTTCCCCCAAATTTTTTGGCCCCCGGGCCGTTTGCCGCCTTTTTGGGCGCAAAGAAAGAACTGCGGGGGTCGAGAGAGTTCCTTTGGTTCCGACGGGAGGGGGGCCCACGGGGTTTTGGGCTTTTGGGCCCCGGGGCCCACATCTCCAGTTTTTTTACAAACGGGGCATCCCCTTTGGGGCACTGGGTCGGGGCCTTCCGGGCCTTGGAAAGGGAACCTTTCCCGGGGAGTTTTGGGCCCCCCCTGGTTTCCCTTGATTTTCCCCATTTCTCTGGCCCCCCCAGTAGGGGGTTTTCGGGCCCCCCTTTGGTGCCCCGGGGATCTCCCTTTGCAGGGGAACCTCTCTACCAGCCCCAAACCAGGTTTCTGCTTTTGGGGGGGTAAACCCTGTGAACCCCAGCACTGAAACAGAATGGGGCACCCGAGTGCAAAAAAACCCGGTCCTTTAACCCCCCGCTCCACCCATTTTCGTGGGGGCATATCTCGGGCGCCCCTTTTTTGGGGACCGATGCAACAAAGTCAAAATTTTTGTGCCCCTAGGAGGCTTGGACCAAATGTACCCCCCAGTGGTGTACCCTCTGACCCCGGACCCCCAAAAAGGGCCCCCCCAGACGCCCAGGATCTTGTTTTTTAATTTAGAATTTTCCCCTTAGGGCCCTTTTAAGGCGGAGGCCCCCGAAATTTGGCCTTTTGGGGGGCTCCCCAGTAAATTTTCCCGGGGGAAAAAAACTTCGCCCATTGCTCCGGTGGTAGTCCCTTTTCCCGGTCGGGGAACCTCGTCAAAAAGGGTTGGGGAAAAGCCCTGGGATGTAATTTGGGAAAGTCATTTAATTCCTTGGAGGGCCCCCCAGACGGCCCTTTCCGGGGGCCCCAAAGTCCTGCGTCATGTGCCGGGGGGAGTGGAGTTTCCCGGGGGCCCGCCGGACCCCGTGGCCTGTTCTGTCCCTGCTTTGGAATTTCCCATGAGCTTTCGGGCTGCTGCGCTGTGGTTTTGCTGTTGTGGAGGTTCGCCTAAACCAGGTGCTTAAATTCAGCCCTCCTTTTAGCAGTTGGGGGTTTGGGCTCTTTGCTGTTTTAAAACCGGGACATCCCACAGGGATCTGTGCCCCGCTTCCTACCAAATTGTGGGATTCAACTCCCGTGGTAATAGAAATAACAATGTCCCCGGCACAAGTGGAGCACTTTTGGCTTTTATTTAGCCACAGTTAAAATAGGTAAAATAAAACAAGGTTAATTTAAACCTTTAAATGGAAAACCCCAAAAAAGTTCATGTGTTTTAAAACAAAATTTAAAAGAATCCCTGGGGGTTTAAATCCTTTCCCCGCTTGGGGGGGAATTGGCACCGGGGAGCTTTTCAGGGGGGAGCACAGCCCCTTTTCCCCTTCCTCTCCCGTCAGACCCCCAAAATAAATGACTGAAAAACACCTTCCCTTTTATTCTCCCGACTTCCCGGGCCCTTTAAATAGGCCTGGCCAAAACCCGGGGGCCCGGGTACCTGGGGGCAGTCCCACCCACCCTACTCTTTGGACTGCTCCAATAAAAGCCCGGCCCGGATCGGACCTATTTAAACCCGTCATATAATTTTTAATTTAAAACCCAAACCCTCAGTACCTAGCCCAAAAATGACAACACTAGCAGGGTTTATTTCACCGGTTTTTGGAACCCCGGTTTAAACATCTTTCCATCCAGGCCCGGGACTCGTGCCCCTTTTTACAGGGGGAAAAGTTTTAAATTTTACTTATAAAAAAATTTTAGAAATTTTTTTTTTTTTTTGTAAAAAAAAATTTTCGTTTTTTTAAAATTTTTTTTTTCAGTTCAAAAATTTCCCAAAAAAATAAAATTTTTTGAAATTTAAATTTACAGGTTATTTCGGTCATTTTGGATACCTAAGATGTGAGGTTTTTTTTTGTGGGTAAAAATTTTTGGGACCCAAATTTGTTTTTTTTACATATTTATTTTTTTGTTTTATTTTTTTTATTCTTTTTTTTTACACTTTTTATGTTTTTTTTTACTTTTTTTTTTTAAATCCCATGAAGGGAGAACTGTTTTACTTTTTTTTTTCACTTAGTAATGTATTATCATATTCATATATGCTAATACATTATAATCTGTGTCAGTCTGACACAGGCAGTGATTAGGACACCACACAGTGTGTCCCCAGGGACTGACTGTGCAGCCGTTCCCCGGGCTCTGTCGGGTCACCGGGTGTTCCGATCACCCGACAGAGCAGGGGAACCCTTTGATTGCGCTGCGGTAACGCACCACCGCAATCAAAAGGTTAAAGCACCGGGTTGCGGAGGTTTCCTCCGCTCCCCTGTGCTCGCAGGAGATGCTCTGGGATTAGGGCTGTGTAGTACAGCCCCGATCCTAGCGGAGCTGCAGCGCCGGGCACCGCAATCCCCGGGGTCTACAGCGACGCCAAAAGACGTCGCTGTAGACGAACGACCCGCACCAGCCGACGTCAAGAGTCAGTGGGCGGATGTTAAGGGGTTAAGATGTTTTTTAAAATCTCCCATTTATTATTTTTTCTGCTATTTTTAAACACCCTGTGCCAGTCAATACAGTTTAGGGCCTCTCTAAGCAGGATAAAATTAGCCATCCTAAAATTCAGTGTTTTTGTGACTCCTCAACAAAAAACTGTATTGAAGGATAAATGGAAATTTATTAAATTATGGTCACTATTTCCTAGGTGCCCTCAACCTGAACCTTTGTTACTCTGTCAGGTCTATTATTGAATATTAAGTCTACAGTAGAAGGGTCTTTCCTCTAGTCGGCTCCTGCACCATTTGGGAAAGGTAATTATCTTTAGCTATTGACACTTTATTGAGTGTCCAAAAGTTCATTTTTGCTGTTTTGGGGGAACAGCTATTGCATAAGAGACTGTTAGCAAAGCTCCTATAGAAAGAAATCTATTTAAAATAGTGGTTGCTTGTTGAAAATGTTATTGAGTGCCCAAAAGTTCATTTTTGCTGTTTTCGGGGTACAGCTATTGCAGAAGACACCATTACCAAATCTCGAATAAAAATAAATCTATTTTAAATCCTGTTTGCTTGCTGCAAATTATTTGAATTGAAGAAAAGTTCATTTTTCCACTTTTGGGGGGAGAGTTCCTGCATAACAGACCATTACCAAATCTTTACCATTTTAATATTTACCTTTTTGAACATGGAGAGAACTAGAGGTGGTAAGCAAGCAAGGAGGAGTGTAGGACGTGGAGCTAGAGGTACGAGACAAGGAACTCCTTTCAGTGCTCCGGACAACAAACAAGCGAGCACTTCGTCAGTTGCAGGACCGTCAGGCCTGTCATCACTTGGTCAGTTCCATATGAATCTCAGGACTGAAGAGCATCGCCAATCTGTTCTTCAGTGGTTAACACACCCTGCATCCAACTGTTTTATCACCTATTCCTCTTAGTCATGGCCACAAATGTCATCATCATCATTTCAGTCCAACCTGAAGTAAGCACGGGCCAAAAGTCACCCAGTTTACAGACCACTCTATATAATCCATATTCTGAAAAGCTCTTTCATATACAATGCAGTTGGGGTCAGAAGGAATTTCAAAATATCAGGAGGCCAAAGAGGATGATTTTGTCTGCTCTGACGCCCAATTGCTGATGCCATCAGAGGAGGAGAAGGAAACTGGTCCTTCGGTAAAAAACATTGAAGCAAATCCAGTCCTGGGGTTTTTCTAGCCCACTTTTTGGGATTAGAGTGTCAGGAAAAGGGAAATCACCTTGATAAGGAAAGACATTGGGGATCCAACCGGGGATTTTCACAGCAGCTGTAAAAGTGCATCACAGTGGAGGGGGGATGATGGGATAGTGTCGGCGGTCGGCCCCTCAGAAAGGAAAGGGTGGTTTGGGGCAAAGTCTGCTGACATTACCCCCCACCCATGGTCAGTGTTGGCAATGGGAACACCGGTATTAGGTTTTCACAGTCGAAGAGGTCCAGGGCCTGTGAAACCTGGGCCCTTTTTTCGATCAAGCCTCAAAATTTTCTGACTAACGTCATATGCCAGATTTGCTCTCAATGGTCAGCCCAAGGAAAAAAATAAAAGAGCTTAAAGCCCACCAGATGAACGGGCACTTTTGGTTAAAGCTAAATTTGCTGTGGAAAAGTAAATTTTGAAAAAAAAGGCCAAAAAGGGTCCTGGGGCCCCCAACCACCGTGAAATCTTCGCCCCCCCTCCTCCCATTTTAAAGCCCAAGCGATCCTCTAGTGCCGTGTGCCAGAGCATATAGCAACACCTCCGTATCCCCCGACACTGTCGGGGCCATTCCACCAAAAGCAACACAGCCTACATCTTTCCCTTCCACAACTGGGACCTGCACGCTGTACAGTGGCCAGTCTGGCAGCCAGCGTTCTGTGTACCAGGTGTGGGAGCAGAAGAAATGCTTTCACTCCAACCATCCCAAAGTCAAAAGCCCGAATGTCAGCATTGCCAGGCTGTTGGCCTTGAAAATGCTGCTTTTCCGCCTGGTGGACACAGATGGGTTCCGCCACGTCATGTCCCTGGCATGCCCCCAAAATCAGATGCTGAGCAGGCATTTCTTCACCAGAAAAGCTGTCCCTGCCATAGTCCGCCACATTGCAGAAAAGATCTCCAGCACGTTGGCTGCATCTGTGTCCACCAAAGTCCATCTTACTACAGACACATGGACTAATAAGCATGATCAAGGGCGATACATCTCACCGACTGCTCACTGTGCTAGTTTGGTGGATGACAGTGCCTCTGGTGATAGGTCTCAGCCAACACTCTTCCACAATGCAGAGATGGTGCAGAATCCAGATATCGAACCTCAACGAGTAGTATCACGTGTCTAGAGAAAACAGGCCGTTCTCAAATTAATTTGTCTTGGAGACTGTCAACACACAGGTCAAGAGCTGTGGATGGCTCTGCACACTCAGACTGACCAGTGGCTGGGTTCTAGGAACCTGGCGCCAGGCAAGGTGGTGTGCGACAATGGGAGAAATCTCCTTACTGCCCTTAGGATCAGTAGACTTATGCACATACCTTGCACACTTCATGAACCTGGTTGTGCAGAAATTTCTCAAGTGCTACTCGGGTCTTGACTGCCTGCTGAGGAAGGCTTGAGGTCTTAGCTTACACTTGCCTTATTCTCACACTGCTTTGGAACGACTCCAGCATTGCGGCGTCATCTGGGCCTCTCTGTCAACCGTCTGAGATGTGATGAGGCAACACGCTGGAATTCCACCCTTCACATGCTCCATGCAATTGTGGCAGCAGTGTAATGTCATTATGCAGTATGAAGTGTCACTTGGCCTGACTAGCAGTGTTGTGGACCTCGGGTTGTTGACCCACAGAGAGTGGAGGCAGGTGAAGGATCTCTGCACCATTTTTGACAGTTTTGATGAGGCCACCAAAATGGTCACTCAGGATGATGGCGTTGTCAGCATGACCATTGTGGTTATATTTTTACTGTAACAAGTGTTAGGTACTCTGCGGCAGCAGGTCCCAGCCGTGATGGAGGAGGAGGAGAAGGATGCAGAGCACTGAGCCTTACTCGCCGGAGGATGTAGAAGGCCCGCCTGTTTCCCAATTGTATAGGTCTTCTTTAGGTGGTGGTTCTAGGTCGAGGGCAGGTGCAGGATGGCAGTTCAGCTCACAGAGTAGAGCGCACGAGGCTAGCCAGGGCTATGGTGACGGTCAGGATGAGGAAGTGGAGGAAGATAAGGAGGCAGGGGTGGGCACCACCAGTATTGATTAACCTTCAGTGGTAAGAGGTTGGAACAGATTACAGGAGGAGGAGGAGGAAGAGGAGGAAGATCTGGTTAGTGCCCCTCAACCCGGAGGATAGGGAGATCCCAGCAGCATCTCACACATGAGTGCTACATTACCTGCAACATGATCCACACATCAAGGCAATCAAAATGAACAGTTATTACTGGGTGGCCACCCTCCTTGATACATGTTACAAGACAAAAGTGAGCAATTTCCTTCCACCCACACAAATTGACAGTAGAATGCAGGAATTTGAGACAGTGCTCATTGACCAACTCGAGACATCTTTTGCGTCTTCTTCACATTCTAATGTCACGGTGGAACAACGTCAGCAACGTGGCAGCAGTCGAATGGCGTGTAGCCACAGCAGCAACAGCAGTCAGTGTGGTAGAACAGTACTGGGTGACATGTTGCAATCCATGTTTACCACCTCACCAATGCCTGCAAGGCAGGGTAGCATTCAAACACACAGAGACCGCCTTAAGACCATGGTCTATGACTACCTGCGGCTCAACACCGATGTTTTTAGACTTGGTCTGGACCCACTCGACTTCTGAATGTTAAGATGAGTGGCCTGAGCTTGCTCGACATGTCATAGAAGTTTTATCCTGCCCAGCAGCCAGCGTTATCTCGGAACACACATTCAGCGCAGCTGGCGGGGTGGTAACTGACAAATGTATCCATCTTTCCCCTGACAATGTGGATCGTTTGACGTTTATCAAAATGAATCAAGCGTGGATCTCTGACGATTTTGTTGCCCCAGTTGCCAATGTCACTGACTAGTAAATTGAAGTACGTCTTCTTGACAATGTGAAATACAGTGGGCATGGAAAGTATTCAGACCCCTTTAAATTTTTCATTCTTTTTTTCATTGAAGCCATTTGTTAAGATCAAAAAAGTTCAATATTTTGCTCATTAATGTACACTTTGCACCCCATCTTGGAAGAAAAAACCTCAGAAATGTAGATATTTTTGCAAATGTATTAAACAAGAAAAACTGAAATATCACATGTAGAGAAGGGCGAATTTCTCAAAAATTCGATTCGGTCACTTCGCCGAATTTTCCGACAAAATTTCCCTTTCTTTCCCCGAATTACTTCCACAAAATTGCGTTAAAAAGAAAAGCTTTTTTCCGGGGCTGCACAGACCTGCGGGGTTCTGTAGAACGTTTTTCCATCTTAAATATGCAGGGGAGTTTGGGTTTGGCCCTTAAACAATGTTGTGTTTTTAGAATAAAGCACAGGGGAACTGCCGCCTCTTTTAAAACCCCTTTTCACAAATAAAATTCCCGGGGCCCATTTAAAGAGGGCAAAACTGCCCAAAAAAACCCCAAGGGGGAAATTTTGCCTGAAAAAGTCATGCCAGCAAAAGCGGGAAAAAAAAACAAGCTGAGGGGTTCAGGTTGCAACATTAGTGACAGGTGTGGAGGTGACGGCGGCACCACAGCAGCATGAGGTCAGGCAGGGGCCCACAATGACTTTTCTGGGGTGGCAAAACAGGGGGAAGCCACGGGAGGGGCCCAAAATGACTGAGAGCGGATCCACGGCGGCAGCGTTTTGGGGTGGGGCAGTGGCACAATGACTTTCTGGGGGGGAAAAAACCCGTATTAGGCCCACAAGGGGCCAAAAAGAACAGTGTGGAGGTCACAACAGCGCGGGAAAGATCGGGCAGTGGCACAATGACATTCTGGAGGGGGCAAAACAGTTTTAAAGGCCCAAGGTGGCACAATGATACGGGGGGAGGTCACGAAAAGGCAGCAGCAGGGAGATCGGCAGTGGCCCCAATGACTTTTTTGGAGGGGGAAAAAACAGTTTGGGCCACGAGTGACAAAAATGAACAGTGTGGAGGTCACGACAGCAGCAGTATGAGATCACAGTGGCACAATGACATTCTGGAGGCGGCTAAACAGTATTAGGCAAACAGAGTGGCAAAATTTCCACACAGTGGGGGGGCCCGGCGGCGCAGTAAAAAGTTTCAGGCAGGGGCCCCATGACTTTTCTGGGGCGGAAAACAGTATTGGGCCACAGAGTGGCACAATCAAAAACAGTTGGAGGTCACGGGGGCCAGTATGAGATCAGGCAGGGGGCACAATGACTTTCCTGGAGGGGGCCCTAAACAGATTAGGACGGGATGGCAAAAACACACAGGGGTGGAGGTCACGGGGGGCGAAATTTAGAAAAAAGCAGTGGCACAATGACATTCTGGAGGGGGCCCAAAATTGGAGGAAGACCAAAAGAAGGGACAATGCTGAGAGCGGAGGCCCACGGCGGCAGAAAGCATAAAGTCAGGCAGTGGCAAAATGACACAGTGTGGGGGGGGCCCCGGCAGGAGTCCGCGCAGCAGAGGCAAGAGGGGCACAATGACTTTCTGGGGGTGGAAAACAGGAGGAACCCCAAAAGAGGGGCACAATAAACGGGAGGGAAAGGGGGTCAGGGCGGCAGCAGCATGGGGTCGGGCCAGTGGCACAATGACCAAAAGTGTGGAGGAAAAGGCAGCAGCCCAGCAGCAGAAATGAGGTCCGACGTGGCACAATGACACAGTTGGTGTAAACGGCAACAGCAACAGCAGCAGCAGCATGAGGCCCATAGAGTGGCAAAATGACGAGTGTTGAGTGGGGGGCAATACCAGTCCCTGGAAAAGATGGTGGTAGGCAGAGGGGAGAAACTGGCAGCAAAATTTTGTGGCAAAAGGGGGGTGGCGGCATCAAATTTGGTGGGGCCCAGGTATTTTAAACCCAGAAGACCCCAAAGGGCTTTGGGGGTGGGGGAAAATTTCCTGGCCGATCCACGCCTGTTTCATCTTGACAATGGCATCTTTCCCAAATTTTCCTGTGGACAACCCGGGTTCCCCTTTGGGGGAAACCCGATGGCCCCCGCCGCACTGAAACACCCCTCTGATGCCAATTTCGGGCCGGGGAAGGACAGCTTTCCACTGAAAATTTGGGCAAGTTCCCGGCCACACTTTCCATTTTTTGGTTTCCCCATTTTTCCAGCGGATCTTCTAACTGAGGGGGCAGATGCTGCCCAAAGTAGGCCAAAACCCTTTTGGTTCGGGGGCTCCCGGGCCCCTGCTGCTGCTCCCGGGTGCTGCTGGCGCCCTCCCCTCCTCAGGGGGCGGGTGAAGGAAGCTGCTCATCAATGATTTCCAGACTTAGGTTACAAACTGATGGAGCGGGGATTTGCCCCTACCCCCCCCCCTTTCCCCCAAGCAGCCGCGGCAGTAGTACGTTGAGCGCTGAGGAACCCCCCGGTCGGGACCGCCCGAGGGGGACGATGTCGCACATAGGCAGGGGCCAACTGTTACGGGGTTTTCCCCTTTAGAAATTTGATTTTTGTCTTCCCTCCAAAGCTGGGAAAAAAGGCTCCTTTTTTGGGACAGGTAGAAAGGGGTCCAATAGGGGGGGAGAGCCAGAAACCCACCCCTCTGGGGGATGCTGACTTTTTTCGGCTGTCACAAGCCGGCAAATAACATGCTGCGGGCCATCTGCACAAGTGACCCCGGGGGGCCCCCTCCCCCTCCTTTTCCACGTATCCCTTCCCAGGGTGTTTTGGGGGTCTTTCTCCCCAAATTTCCCTAAACTCCATCCCCTTCCTCCAGTTTGCTCCTGCTCCTCCTCTCTTTTTCCCTGGGTAAAAATCCACTATTTAAACCGGGAAATTTGCTTCTGCCCAATGCCCTCCTCCTCCTTTTCCCAGTCCCCACCGGACTCATGGGGCCCAAACGAGATTTTAGTCCCCAAAGTCTCCAGTCCCCTTTCAGACAGTTTTTTTCAAACTGTTCCGGACATGAAGCAGTGGAAAAAAGTTATTCACCCGTATCCTGGCGACTGCAAATAACTCGCCCCTCGAAGGGGCCCGGACAAGGCAGGTGTCAGCTGAGCTGCCATGGCTGACTCAAAGTTACACGGGGGAGTACTTCTGTTTTGCCGGGATCATCAAAAAATCTTTAAGGGCCTTTCCCTCTGTTATACAGTCGGTCCAACAGGGCGGGCCCGGGAATTTTCCAGCGGGGGGGAAACATGGGCATATAAAGGGTGTTTGGGGGGGGCCCGGGTCTGCCCCCGAAAACTAAGGGGGGTGCCCTGGTTTTGGTACGAATAAAAAAGTGCATGCCCCATTTTCCGGGCCCATTTTCAGAATGTTCTGAAGATCGGGGGAAAGACTTCGGGGAACCCTTTTTTCACAACCAGATTGAACCCGTGGGGCCATGGGGGCGCATGGCCACCCCTCCTGGGTGAAAGTGGGGGCACCATTTTTCCCCCTTTGCCCGTCACCAGGGTTTCCCGATTTGCATTTTGGCACGGAGAAAGCCACAACATCGTTTTTCTTCCCGAAAATGACGGGGAGCATTCCCCCCCCTGTGTGACTTCGTTCGCCGAGGCAAGCCAGTGTTGAACTGCGTGCCCCCGTGTCCCCACAAATGTGGAAAGATGGGGCAATACTTGTGGAGGCCGAGATGGGGTGATGGGTTGGGGGGAAGGGGGAGGCCCGGGCATTGGCGCAGGGGGCAGGGAGTTTTTACAACGTGGGGAGAAAGGGGGCGTTCCTGTCCAATTGGTTTTGGGGTTTTTTTCCCCGGGCTGGAAGCACATTTAAACCCCGTGGGCCGTAAAAGGGCATGTTTCTGGCCCTGACCGTGTTACAGCCCCCAAAACGTCCGGCTGCCGTGCACCCTTTGGAAAAAAACCCATAACTCAAGGACTGGGCCCCCTTTTGTTTTTACATATTTTAAAGAAGGGTGGTACTTTCCTTTTTGGAAAAAAAAATTAAAGGCTTGGAAACTCCCAAACTCGGGTGGCACAAGCCATTAGTTCTCTAACGGTGCAGGTCCCCCCATTTGGAAAGGGAGGGAATGCATTTCCAACAATTTGGGCAGGGGAAAGGTCAGTGCTGCACCCTTTGGGTGGTTTTGGGCGCATACTGTTGTTTTCTTTTCCCAAACGCCTCGCTGAACGGGCTGCTGGCGCCTTTAGTAAACGAGGTGCAGGGGCATCTGGACCGGGAGATGATGTCAAAGAGAAACAGCTCCCCTTTTTACTGGGTGCAATGGCATGCATTTCCCCCTGGGGCCCCGCTGCTGCTGCTGTTGCTGCGGCGGCAGGATGGACCACCCCCATCTGAGCCAATTTCTCCCAGGGCCCCCCGGTTTGGGGACGCTGCATGTGTTTACGCAGGGGCCCTGGGGGCCAACGTTTTGCTCCCTGGCCCCGCTTTTACTTTCTCCCCGGGTTCTAAATACACCCCCCTTCGGGTCCCCCGGGGTCTTAGCAAAGAACGCCCAACCGCCGAGTATCGGATTTTTCCCCCCAAGCTCCCCCACGAGTGATACTTTCCGCCCCCTGCCTTTCTGACCCCCGTCTGCTACTTTCTTTGGGCCTGGAAGCGGGTTTTTTTCCCCCGGCCGCTTGGCTCCCACCTTTACACTGGGTGCTATCCTGCTGTCTCACGGCCCCACACCCACTTTCTGGCTGCGCTGCTGCCCGACGCGCAAGCTGTCCCTTTTCCCGACATGATGAAGCCCTTTTCTCACCCCGGGTCCCAAGTGCGGGCGGGCTACTTTATCCTATTTGTGTTTCCCTCGTCACTGCTGTCCTCATCACCGGGCTTAGTTTTGCCGGGTGACCTCTCACAACATGGGCCTCCCATTTCCACTCTTTCCCCCCCCCATACTTTGCCCTACTGCAAGAACAGCGATAAATTTCCCCCTTTCTTCGCTGCCCCCCCAAATTGCTGCTACTGCCCCCTCAAATTGTTCATCCTTTGCTATATAGTGGGACTAGCCCAGACCACAAAGTAGATCTCGGGTGAGGGGAAACCGGGTGGGGGCAGAGGGGGGGTGAGGACAGGGGGAGGGCCGCTGACCCCTCCCGGGCCATGCCAAATAATGGTTGTTTGAGGTTCCCCCCCAACTCTTGGCTTGGGGTTTTAGATGTCATCTTGGGGGGGGGAAAAGGGGGGACCCAGTCAACCAATCCCAAAAAACCCCTTGGGGTTTCTGAACAACAAAACAGCCGCTAGAGACAGCGGCAGTTTTGGGGCCCCACCGGGGTGACCCCTGCGCGACGTTCCCCCGGGTTGCTGCGACCTGGGCCCCGTTCCAGGAAATTTTGTGCCACTGCCCCTCGCAGGTGCAGAAACTGCCCCTCTTGTCTGACCCTACTTTTTTTCTAAAATGGGACCCGCCCCTGTTTGTTTATGAATCTGTATATGATAAATATACACCCCGTTTTTTTACTCCAAAAAGAACCCAGTAACAAGCTTGGGGGAACCCTTGGATATAAATTACCTTTCCCCAAATGGGCCCGGAAAAAAATTTTCTTGTATGGGGGGTTTTAAAAAAAACGTGTGTTTTATTAAAAGTTTAAAAACACAAACAGGGTTAAATTTAAACCCTTGGGCATGAATTTGGCTACAGGAAAAAGGGATTTATTTTGGGTTGAAAAAAACGGTTTAAATTTTTGTCCCCGCACAACCCCAAAAAAAACGCTTTAATTATCCCCGGGTGTAAATTGCGCCAAAAAATTGAGCCCCCAAAACTAGTAGCTTTTTTAGGTGTTACAATTGCGTTTTTCTACGCCACACAAAAAGAGATACTTGTAATTTAAACCCTTTTCTTTTTGAAATTTGGCAAAGGAAAAATTTTTTTAATTTTGGGGGTGAAAAAGAAAAGGGTTTTTTTTTGTTTAGCACCCAGCAAAACAACGTTAATTAACCCTGGATGTAAATTGCCCCCAAAATTGGGGCCCCCACAAAAATGGTACTTTTTTTGCGTGTTTCAAAAGGTGTTTTTTTACCCCCCACAAAAAAGAGTTTCCTTGTAATTAACCTTTTCTTGGAATTTGGTACGGAAAAATTTATATATTTTTTGGGTTTTAAAAAGACGGTTTTTTTTGGGGTCAGACACCAGCCCAAAAAAAAAGCTTAATTAACCCCTTGGGTGTAAAAAATTTCCCCCAAGGGAATTTTTGGCCCCCCAACTTGTAGCTTTTTTTGCGTGTTACAATTTGCATGTTTTTTTACGCCACACAAAAAAGAGATACAGTTTTTAATTTTAAACCTTTTCCCTTTTGATTAAAGGGTACAAGGGAAAATTATATATTTTTTGGCCCTTTAAAAAGACGGTTTATTTTTGTTTAGCCACCCCAAAAAAACCCCTAATTTTAACCCCCGGATTTTAAATTTTCGCCAAAGAATTGAAAACCCCACAAACTAGTAACTTTGTAGCGTGTTACAAAGGGGTTTTTTTACGCCACACAAAAAAGAGATACATTTTAAATTAAAACCCTTTTGCTTTTGAATTAGGGTACGGGAAAAAATTTAAATATTTTTGGGGTTTTTTGGGGGCAGCACCCCCAGCAAAAAAAACGCTTAATTAAACCCCGGAAAGTAAATTGCGCAATAGAATTTACGGCCCCAAAAAAGAATTTTGGGTTTTTTATAGTAAAAACGCTGTTTTTTTAAAAGAAAACAACAGGAAATGGCTTTGATCCCACTTGGATATTTGAATGTAAAATGCAGCTGCAGGGGGACACTGGATTTTTTGATCCAATACCCCCAAAAAAAATTTGAATAGAACTTTTAAAAACAGTCCCCCTAAGGGCAAGTTTGGGGCACCCCACAGAAAAGCAAAATTTAAAAAACAATTTTTTAGTAAGAGCTATCCGCCCGGCCGGGACCTTCCCTGATGAGCACAGTGAGAGCGGGATGACTCCCCGCGTCGCGCCCGGAAATTTTTTTTAAGTTGGGGGGAAGTCACCGAATCCCAGGGCTTGATTTTGGCTTCCCCCCTGCACATGAAGCAAAGGAAAGGGCCCTTTTTCCCCCCCGATGCTTTCCCCCCTGTACGCCTGTGCCCGCAGGGCCTTTTTATCAATCAAAAGCACACTTCGTTCACCCCGAAGTACCCCCAAAGTTCCTCGTTCCCAAAAAAGAAGTTTTCCCGAAAAAACAAACGGGAATTTTCCCCTTCGTTGAATCGTTATTCGCCCCTTTTCCCAATCACATGGTTTTTAGTATTAAAACCCTTTTCTCAGTTTTGGTAAAGAACCCCCTTTTGAGCTAAGAGACTTCTTGGGGGTGATGCAACAAGTTTTTTCATACCCCGGATTTTTGGGGTCCTCGCCCTTCTTTTTTTGCAGATCCCTTCCGGTCCCCCTCGGTTTTGGATGGGAAAAATTTTTTTGGGCAGCCTTTTTCAAATCTCCCCCAGGGGAAAGCTCAATTGAGTTTTGGTCAGGGCCTTTTGGCTGGGCAAAATCAAGAAAAGGGGGACAGAGTTAAACTGAACCACTGTTTGGGGTTTTTTTAGCTGTTGGGGCTTAGGGTCATTGTCTTTTTTGGTAATGAAACCCTTCGCCCGCCCGAGGTCCCAAGGGACTCTGGGAAAAAATTTTTTAAACCGGGTATCCCGTACTTGGCCGCATTAATCTTTCCTTTAATTGCAACCATCGTCCTGTCCCTGCAGATAAAAACCCCCCAAAACATGTGTTGCCCCCAACATGTATCACTTTTTTGGGATTGTATTGGGTAAGTGGGTGGCCGGCCTGGTTTTCTCCACACAACCCCTTAGAAATTTAAAACCAAAAAGGGTTTTATTCCCTCTCATCAGGAACCCAAAATTCTTTTTTTCTTAAAGTTACATAGTTTTTATATTTTTTAAAAACCCACAAAAACATAAAGCCAAAATTTTTCAGGCCCCATTTTGGCCCAAAGGGTGATCCAGAGGCGGGCAAAAACCACCTTAGGTAGAAGGCCCAAATTGGGGCCTCATTTTGGGGGAAAAAAATTTCCTTTCCCCACTCGAATAAATTTTCCCCCCCTCCAAAATTCCCAAATCCTATAAATTGGTTTTATTATTACGCTCCAGAAATGCATCCAGACCCCTTTTGAACTCTCTTATTGAATTCACCATGACAATTTCCTCTGGCAGAGAGTTCCACAGTCTCACTGCTCTAACAGTAAAGAATCCCTTTCTATGTTTGTGTAGAAACTTTCTTTCCTCAAGACGTAGAGGATGCCCCCTTGTTCTTGATACAGTCCTGGGTATAAATAAATCTTTAGCAAGATCTCTATATTGGCCCTTAATATATTTAAACATATTTATTATGTCCCCCCGAAGCCATCTTTTCTCTAAACTAAATAACCCTAATTTTGCTAATCTTTCTGGGTATTGTAGTCCACCCAGTCCTTTTATTATTTTTCGTGCCCGCCTTTGTACCTGTTCAAGCTCCACAATGTCTTTCCTGTGCACTGGTGCCAAAACTGTACACAATATTCCATGTGTGGTCTAACCAGTGACTTGTATAATGGGAGAATAATGTTGCCCTATCAACTATTTAAATTATTAATACAAGAGTGATTACTTTACATAAATAACAGCAGACATTATTGCTTAAAGGAGTTGTCTCCCTACAGAGTTTCATAGGATGCATGAATGAAATACTCTATCACTTCCTGGTTCAGACTGACTGTGATTTGCATATAGCTCCATGGTGTATTCACTCTGGTTTTCAGTTGCTAATTAGTCAGATTAGCTCCAGAAGCTTCTCAGAAACTGCCAGCAGGACTTTTTATCTGATCCCTCAAACAAAAGCCCTAATTAGAACTGTTTACTTTAGATAAATCAAGCTTTTTATATGTTACATACAACTGATGATAAACAGGTGAGAGTAAAAGATAAGTTTGGTGAAACTTCGTTAGTGAGAAATTTTTCTAAAGCTAGGCACAAAATTAGTGATCTTAGATGGCAGATAGTTGAGCAGATAGTAGGTGTAGGTGACCATCAAAGGGAGGTTTTTTGGATTTTCTCACTTGCCACATTAACCCCTGGTGACCTGAATGAAGAATGTAATTTTAATGTCTTTTATGTTTGTTTGTTCACATTAAGTATATGTTTAAGTGATAAGTCTTAAGCGTTATGTCTGCTGTTATTTATGTAAAGTAATCACACATGTATTAATAGTTTAAATAGTGGAAAGATGAACGAGTGAGCACGCTTGAGGAAGGGGCGTGTCCCCGAAACGTCGCGGTGCTGCACACACCTGAGTAGGCTGTCATGGCCGCAGGATCGAGAGTAATCACACTCTAAACGCCTTATGGAAATTAACTAAGGATACTCCACGCTTGGAGATGACTTCTAAATCGCAAGTGCAATATGATTTTTTAAACTTTATAGCATATGATTATGATTATTATGGCTGTAATTACAGCGTAATAAAATTGTTGAAGATTTTTGATATAATGCAAGGAGTGATCTATAAAGATGTTGCAAGTTTAAGGATGGAGATGAAGGCGCCCTAAAAATTCACTCCAGCACATGCAATTTTATTAATATAGGAGGTCCAGAATAATTGTCTAAGAATAATGTTCCCATCATTTGCATCTATGCCCCTTTTAATACAACCCATGATCATATTTGCCTTGGCTGCTGCTGCCTGACATTGGCTGCTACAGTTAAGTTTTCTGTCCACCAGGATCTCCAAATCCTTCTCCATGTCACTTTTACCCAGCATTTTTCCGTTTAACATGTAATCATGAAATGGATGTTTCCTCCCCATGTGCATAACCTTGCATTTATCTGTGTTAAATCTTATCTGCCACTTCTCTGCCCAGGCCTCCAACCTATACAGTTCCCTTTGTAATAACACATTATCCTCTATTGTGTTGATTACTTTACAGAGCTTAGTATCATCTGCAAAGATTGATATTCTACTGTGCAATCCATGTGTAAGATCATTAATGAAAATATTAAAGAGGATAGGGCCCAATACTGAGCCCTGTGGTACCCCACTAGTAACAGGGATCCAGTCTGAGCATGTACCGTTAATTACTACACTTTGTTTTCTATCACTGAGCCAGTTGCTTACCCACTTGCACACATTTTCCCCCAGTCCAAGCATTCTCATTTTACTTACCAACCTTTTATGTGGTACAGTATCAAATGCTTTTGAAAAATCAAAATATATGACATCCAATGTCTCACCCCGATCCAGTCTAGAACTAACTTCTTCATAGAAGCTTCAGAGATTAGTTTGACAGGACCGATCCTTTAAAAACCCATGCTGGAATGGCGTTATACATTTATTTTCAGTGAGATACTCCAGGATAGCATCTCTTAGAAAACCTTCGAACATTTTACACAAAACAGAGGTTAAACTTACCTGCCTATAGTTTCCAGGATCACTTTTTGACCCCTTTTTGAATATTGGCACCACATTTGCTATGCGCCAATCCTTTGGCGACATACCCCGTTATTATACAGTCCATAAATATTAAGAATAGAGGACTATCTATGACATTAATTAATTCCGTTAGGACACAGGAGTGTATACCATCAGGGCCTGGTGATTTGTCTATTTTAAGCTTCCTAAGACGGAGCTGCACTTCTTCCTGGGTTAGATAAGAATCATATAAGGTGAAGTTTACCTCATTCCTCTGCTCATCAACAGAAAGGTCATCTTCCTCGGTAAATACAGTGGAGAAAAAAATTGTTTAATAGGTTTGCTTTCTTCTCATCACCCTCCACAATATCTCCCTCAGTACTTTTTAAAGGGCCATCATTTTCTGTTTTAATCTTTTTACTATTTATATAGTTAAAAATATTTTGGGGTTGGTTTTACTTTCTAAGGCAATACGACTTTCTGTTTCCAGCTTTGCTGCCTTTATCATTTTTTTACATATTTTATTTTTTTCCTTATATCTTTTTGGGGCCTCTTCCCGCCCCTCCTGTTTTAGTAGCTGAAATGCTTTCTTTTTGTTTTTATTGCCTCATTTACATCTCTGTTGATGCACATTGGCTTTTTCCTGTTTCTAATTATTTTATTGCCACCTCTCACAGTGGGCTTCTAAGATGTTTTTAAAAATATCCCATTTATTATTTGTTCTGCTATTTTAAACAACTTATCCCAGTAACTATGGTTAAAGGCCTCTAAGCAGGATAAACTTAGCCGTCCTCAAATTCAGTGTTTTTGTGGCTCCACGACAAAAAGCTCTGTTGAAGGATAAATGGAAATTTATTATATTATGATCACTATTTGCTAGGTGCCCCTCAACCTGAACCTTTGTTATTCTGTCATTTCTGTTAGTCAATATTAAGTCTAGAAGGGCCTCATAGTATGGGAGTGCTTCCTGTGTTTTTTTGCGAACTGGGTGTGGGCTTTGATATGTGTTGCACTGGGGGGCGGCTTCCGTCCGCACTCTCTGCCATAAAGCCCTGACTGGTGGAGGGCTGCAGTTATAGTTGACTTTGTGGAACTTTCTCCCATCTCCCTGCTGCATCTCTGGGGCTCAGCCACAGAGATCTTGGGCTTCTTCTTTATCTCTCTCACCAAGGCTCTTCTCCCACGATTGCTTAGTTTGGCTGTATGGTCAGGTCGAGGAAAATTTTGTGTTTCATCCCAAACTTCTTCCATATTTAGGATTGAATGATAGATATGGGCCGAATTTGATTCTAACTAGTTGGGAATTCGTTTAGAATTTCAGGAAAACTTCGGTTCGGAACGAAGTTGAACTTTGGGGTACTTCCGGGTGAACAAAGTTGCCTTTTTGATTGGATAAAATGGCTGCGAAGCCACATGGCGTTTAACATGGGGCAAAGCACTCCTGGAGGAAGAAGGGCAAAGCCCAGCTATTACATGGCAGAGGAGAAGCCAATCAGAGACCCGTCGGGATTACTGTTTGAGTCACCGACAACTATATAATCCCGGGCGCGACGCCTGGGAGCTCATACCGCACCTCACTGAGTACGTGATCAGGGAATGATGCAGCCGCGGCTGATAGCTCTTACTGCAGAATTGATTTTTATATAGCGTTTTCTGTGGGGGTGTCTAGCTTTTCAGAGAATTTCTCTTAATTTCTATTCTATTTTTTGGGGGTATTGGATCTGAAATCCAGGTGGTCCACTGCAGTGATTACATTCTATAAAGTGGATCAAAGCCGTTCCTGTTTTTCATTTAAAGAAACAAAGTTTTTAAAATAAAAAACCCTTCATTTTTGCTGCCAATTCTATTCCCAAATTTTACATCCGGGGGATTTTAAGGTTTTTTTTGGGGTGTGCTGCCCCAAGAACCGCTTTTTTAAAACCCAAATTTAAAAAATTTTTTTCTGAGCCAAATTTCCCCAAAGCGGGTTTAATTAAACGTATTCTTGGTGGGGGCGAAAAAAACAGAAATTTGTAACCCTCAAAGCTACTATTTTGTGCGGCTAAATTTTATTGCGCAATTTTTACATCCAGGGTTAATTAAACGTTTTTTTTGCGGTGTGCTGCAAAAAAAAACCCTTTTTTTCAACGCCAAAAATTTATAAAATTTTTCCTTACCTTCACAAAAAAAGGGTTTATTTTAAATATATCTCTTGTTTTTTGGGGGTAGAAAAAAACGCAATTTGTAAACGCTACAAAGCACTATTTTGTGCGCTCAATTCTATGTGCAATTTACCCCAAAGGGGTTAATTAAGCGTTGTTTTTGCGGGTTGCTGACAAAAAAAACGTCTTTTTCAACGCCAAAATTTTAAAATTTTTCCTGTAGCCTAATCACAGCAAAGGGGTTAATTAAAACTGATCTTTTTTGTGGGCGTAGAAAAACGCTTTGAAAAACCCTAAAAAACTCTTTTTTTGTGCGGTAAATTCTATTGCGAAATTTCATCCGGGGTTAATTAAGGTTTGTATGCTGGTGTGCTGACAAAAAAAAACCGTCTTTTTCAACGCCAAAATAAAAAATTTTTTCCTGTAGCCTAATTCACAAGAAAAGGGTTAATTACAACGTATTTGTTGTGTGGGGTAAAAAACTGCAATTTGTAACACGCTAAAAAGCTACTATTTTGTGCGGCTAAATTTCTTTGGAAAATTTAATCCGGGGGTTAATTAAGCTTGTATTCTGGTGTGCTGACAAAATAATCCGTCTTTTTAAACGCCAAAATATATAAATTTTTTCCCTGAGCCAAATTTAAAAGCAAAGGTTAATTAAACGATCTTTTTGTGTGGGTAGAAAACACGCTTTTGTAAACCTAAAAGCACTATTTTGTGGGGCTCAATTCATTGTGCAATTTTACATCCAGGGGTTTTAAGCGTTTTTTTGCTGGTGTGCTGCAAAATAAACCGTTTTTTTCAACCCCAAAATATAACATTTTTTCCTGTAGCCTAATTCACCCCCAAGGTTAATTAAGTGTTTGTCTTTTAAATTTGTAAAACACAAGTTTTTTTTAAACGACACTACAAGAAAAATTTTTCCTGGGCCCTTTGTGGGGCGCAATTTAAAACCAAGGGGGCCCCAAACTTGTTATGGGTTCATTGGAGTCAAAAACAGGTTTTATTTTTTTTATCAGATATCATCATCAAACGTGTCTGTACATTTTTGAACAAACTATGTCAGCAGAGAGGTGGGGCAGGGGTTTCACCCGCAGTGGCTTGGCACAAAAATTCCTGGAAAAGGGCCCCGGTCGCAGCACAGCAAGGGAGTCGCAAACAGGGGCCCGGTGAGGCCCCAACCCGGGTCTCTAGGGCCGGTGTTGTTTTCAGCAACCCAAGGGGTTCTTGATTGGTTTACTAGGTCATCCTCTTCCTCCCCGATGAATCGAAACCCCAGCAAAGGTCGGGGGGGGGAAACCCCGACACAAACCCTTAGTTGGGATGGCCCGGGAGCGGGTCCGCCCCACCTGTCCCCAGCCCGCCTCTGTGCCATCCCCTTCCCCAGCCGGAACTACTATTGGGTTTTGGGTCAGCGCCCCTATATGCGAGGGAACAAATTGAGGAGGGAGTCAAGCAGCTCTTTTTCAGCGAAGAAAATGGGGCAAATACGAGCTTTTGGTAGGTGGCAAAAGTTAGATGTGGAGTGGCATGGGAGGTCAGTTGGAGAGGTCAGTCGGCATCCAAGACCGGGGTGAGGACGCGTGATATACAAAAAAATGATATGTCCCACCGCACTTGGGGGGGGGTGAGGAAAGGGGTTTATATGAGGAAAGAGGGCGCAGCTTGGCGTAGGCAGCGCGCAGCCACAAGTGGGGCGTGTGGCCCTGAGTCAGCAGATGACAGTGTGATCGGAGCCCCAAACGGCCCCGGGGGTAAAAACCCGCTTCCGGCCAAGAAAGTAGCGGGGACGTGGGCTCAGCGAAAGGCAGGGGGGGCGGCAGTAGTCACTCAGTGCGGACGTTGGGGGTAAAATCCGATACTCGGCGGTGTTTTGGGGTTTTTTGCTAGCCACCGGGGAGCGAATAGGGTATAGTAGAATTTTTCGCAGAAAGTGAAGCGTGGCCCGGAGCTAAGTTGGCACCGGCCCTGCGTAACACATGCAGCGCACCATCGGTGGCCTGGGGGAAACGTGGTTAATTTGGGGTCCTCCCGCCCACGCACAACAGCGCAGCAAAACAAACCCAATGGCACCAGCCATTGCAGCCGTCAAGGGCCCCCCACCTCTGCAGAAGGGGGTGTTTCTCTTTGCATCTCTCCCGTCCCGATGCTCCTGCTCCCTCGTACTTGGGGCCCGCGTCGTTCAGCGGGCGATTTCAAAGAGACAACGAGCTTTCCAACCCTCCTAAGGTCGCAGCTGACCCTGCTCCTGTCCCGTTGTTGGTATTGCAGTCCCTCCCTTTTCCAAATGGTGGACTCTTGCACCATTCAGAGAACTAATGGGTTGTTGCCGAGCGAGTGGAGTGTTCCTAGCCGTAATTTCTTTTCCAAAAAAAGTGCAGTAAGTACCAGCACTCAAAAATATGTAGAACAGAAGGTGGGTCAGTCCTTGAGCTTATCGGTATTGTTCCAAGGTGCACGGCACGCGCGGGAGTCTGGAGTATGTCTAACTATGGTCAGGGCAGTACATGTCCTTTACGGCCCCACTGGTGAATGTGCTCCAGCCATGCACACCAACAACTTGGACAGGAGACGCCGTTTCTCCTCCACGTTGTCAAACTGCTGCACCTGCAGCCAATTGTCGCCTCCTCCTCCACTCCACCACCAATCTCAGCCTCCACTAGTACTGCTCCATCATACCACATGTGTAGGGCACAGCGGATGTCACGCAGTTCTACACCTGGCTTGGCCTCGTGCGAACCAAAGTCACACAGGGAGGAACTGCTAGCGGCATGCAGCATAGAAATCGAGGTGTGGCTTTCTCCGAGCCAACTGCAAATCGGGAACCATGGTGACGGACAATAAAGAGGAAACCATGGTGTCCGCGGTGCACGGAGGAGGGATGGTCCATGCGCCTGCATGGCGCACCGTGTTCTATCTGGTTTGTGAAAAGGTTCCTGAAGCCTTCACGATCTTCAGAAACATTCTGAAAAATGGCCAGGAAACACTTGTGCATGACTTTTTCCATTCGTACAAAGCCTGGTGGGAACACCCTCCTCGAGGTTGCAGCGGCAGAAACGGCTTCCACCCAACACCTCTCTGATTATGCGATGTTTCCACCCGCTGGAATTCAGCCTGCACATGTTGGACGACTGTCTGAACAGAGAAAGGCCGTTAACGATTTTTGATATCCAGGCAGAAAGAAGTACTCCCCTGTGTAACTTTGATGTCAGGCAAAGTGGAAGCTCATGCGGACACCTGCCGTTTGTGAGTGCCATTCGAGGAGGCGATGTTATTTGTCAGTGCCAGGACTATGGATGAATAACTTCATTCCATGCTTATGTCCTGGAACATGATGCTGAAAAAATCCGTTGCTGGGCAGGGGGACTGGAAGACGTGGCAAACTACATCTCGTGGACCCAAATGAGACTGGTGGGGGACTGAAATGGAGAGGAGGAGGAGGAACATTGGAGCAGAAGCATTGTCTGGTGAAATTAGTGGATTTTCTTACCAGGTCCTAGAGGAGGGAGGAGCAGGAGCAGCTGGAGGAGGTTGGTGGATGGATGATGAGGAAGATGAGGAGATGACCCCCAAGCAACCGTCGGCAGATACAGTGGAAATTTTTGGGGGAGGCAGGGGGAGCCCCTCGGAAAGTCATTGTGCAGGATGGCCCGCGGCATGCTTATTTGCCCTGGCTAGTGACAGCCAAATAGTCAAGCATACGGGCAGGGGATGACTTCGGCTCTCCACCTATTGGACCCTCCGCTACGGTCCAAATGGGAGCCTTTTTTCCCAGCTAATGAGAGGGAAGACAAACTAAAAATATAGGGAATTCGCTCCGTAATCAGTTGGCTGATGCCTGTTGGCGAGGCATCACCCTCCTCTGACAGATCTGACGGGGGGGTCCTCAGCGCTCAGTATACTGCCGCGGCTGCTGTGGCAAGGTGGGGGAGGTAGGAGCAGTACCAGCTCCTTCAGTTAGTAACCTAAGTCTGGTAATCATGATGAGCGCTTCCTTCACCCGCCTAAGTGAGGAGGGCCAGTCGCCAGCAGCAGCAGCAGCAGGCATGGAGCGTCCCTGAACCAACAGTTGTGGCCTAAGTTGGACAGCACTCTGGCCACCTCAGTTTGAAGTTCCGCTGGACTACTGGGCAGCTAAAACTGGATGTGTGGCCGCAAACTGCCGATGTTTGCAGTGGAGAAGCTTTCTGCCGTCCAGTGTGTGGCATCAGAGCGGGTGTTCAGTGAGGCGGGGGCATCGTACCCAAGGAGAACCCGATTTTGTCCAAGAGAAAATGTGGAACGACTGACCTTTGTCAAGTATGAATCAGGCGTGGATCGGCCAGGATTTAACACAAACCAATGCCTTAGGCGGTCAGGTCTGGGGTTCACACTACCTGCCTCAGCCACTATTCTGATTGCCGCCACCCGACTGATGCCACACATCTGTGACATTTTCTCCATCTGCCTGACACCATCTTTACCAGGGAACTGGTATTGCCACAACACCTCAACACTCTGTCATTGTGCCACTCTATGGACCTCATGCGCTGCTGCTGTTGCCGTGACCATCACACTGTGTCATTGTGCTACTTGCCTGACCTAATGCTGCTTGCCGCCGTGACCTTCGCTCTCAGTCATTGTCCACTATGTGGCTTCCTCTGTTTTGCCACCTCCAGAATGTCTTGTGCCACTGCCTGATCTATGCTGCATGCTGTCGTGACCCTCCACACTGTGTGATTGTGCACTCTGTGGCCTAATATGTTTAGCAGCCTCCAGAATGTACATTGTGCCACTGCCTGATCTCATTACTGCTGCCGACGTGACCCTCCACACTGTGTGATTGTGCCACTCTGTGGCCTAATACTGTTTTTGCGCCTCCTAATGTAATTTGTGCCACTGCCTGATCTCATGCTGCTACTGTCGGGACGCCACACTGTTTCATTGTGCCTCTACTGTGGCCTAATTACTGTTTTGCCGCCTCCCAGAATGTTCATTGTGCACTTACTGACCTTCATACTTGCTTTACCGCCAGTGACCTCACATGTGTGATTGTGCCACTTTGTGGGTCCTAATACTGTTTTGCCGACTCCAGAATGTCATTGTGCCACTGCATGACCTTCATACTGCTGCCGCCGTGACCTCAACACTGTGTGATTCTGCCACTCTGTGGCAATAATACAGTTTTTTCCGCCTCCAGAATTTCATTGTGCCACTGCCTGACCTCTGCTGCTTGCCGCCGTGACCTCCGCTCTCAGTCATTGTGCCACTTTGTGGTTCCTCCTGTTTTGCCACCTCCAGAATGTCATTGGCCACTCTCTGACCTCATGCATTGCTGCTGTGACTCTGCCGTTGCCCTCAACACTGTGTCATTGTTGCCACTGCCTGACCCTCATGCTGCTGCCGCCGTGACCGCCGCTCTCAGTCATTTGTGCCACTCTGTGGTTCCTCCTGTTTGCCACTCCAGAAAGTCATTGTGCCCACTGCTGTTCTATTGCCTACTGCTGTCGGACCTACCACTGTGTGATTGTGCCACTCTGTGGCTAATACTGTTTTGCCACCTCCAGAATGCATTGTGCCACTGCCTGATCTCATGATGAGCTAGACTGTCGTGGACCTCCACACTGTGTGGGATTGTGCCACTGGTGGCCTAATACTGTTTTTTGCCGCTCCAGAATGTCATTGTGCCCACCTGCCTGATTTCTCATACTGCTGCCGCCGTGAACCTCCACACTGTGTGATGTGCAACTCTGTGGCTAATATTTTTGCTGCCTCCCAAATGTCATTGGGCCACTGCCCTAGATCTCATACTGCTGCAGCCGTGACCTCCACACTGTGTGTTCTGTGCCACTCTGTCTGGGTGGCCTAATATGTTTAGCTGCTCCAAGTAAGGTCCATGTGCCATGGCTGGATTCTATACTTCTGCCGCCGTGACTCCACACTGTGTGATTGTGCCTCTCTGTGGCCTATACTGTTTTGCCGCCTCCAGAAATGTCATTGTGCCACTGACTGACCTCATGCTGTGGCTGCGCCGTCACCTCCACACTCTGTCACTAATGTTGCCACCTGAGCTTCAGCTTGTTTTTTTTCCAGCTTGCGCTTGGCATGGACTTTTTCAGGCTTACATTCGCGCGTTGAGTTTTTTTGGTCAGCTTTGACACTCTTAGTGCCCAGGGAATTTTATAGTGAAGCGATTCTGAAGATCGGCGGCAGGTCATCTGCGTGTCATACTAAAACAACAAGATTGTATGAAGACCAAACCAAGTCCCTCTGCATATTTTAAGCCTGGCACAACAATTTTCAGCATCTGCAGGCTCTGTGCAGTGGAAATAGTGTTTTTAACGCGATTCGTGCCGAAAAGTAATTCGGAGCCGAATTTATTTTTGTCGGAAATTCGCGAAGTGACCGAATCGAATTTTTGAGAAATTCGCCCATCTCTAACTATAGTATGTCAGAGGCTTGCGATGAAGGTATACATTGGAAAATCTTATAAAAGTGTATCTCACATGACATCTCTTTCTCTTGTGTTCTTCCTTAAATGAATAATAAGTTACATTTTCCATTTGGGAGTCTAGAAAAGTGCAGTAGGAATCCTTGTGAGAGCCAGCAAAACAGTCATAAAGGCTGACTTCTACATTACATAGCTTTAAAAAAAAATTAAAATTAAAAAATACAGAATATAATTTTTTTACAAATTCACATGAAAGGACTCATTGAGGACAATTTAATCATTGGCTACTACATACACACTTATAATATTGATATATGGGCATGTAACCAAACTGTATTAGCACTGAAACAACACAAAAAATAACTATCCATTTAAATTCAGGAGATATAACTAATAAACATTTGACATAACTTGGGTTTTAATGATATATGGAGTGTAAAAAAAAATCTTCCTTTCACAGCTCTATTCCACAGAACATATTTGCAAAGCATTTCACAGACAACGTGAAACATTCTCAAGTGCTATCTGTCACGTCTGTGAAACTAGAAGCCAGTTTACAGCAATTTAATTAGAAATGCTGCCCCAGAAACCAAATGTAATGAATTACTTATATTTAAGTGAAGATATCAATATTTGATAAGAAGTGTAAATGCAACCTGCATTTTCATTGCTTTCTGTGAGGTCTTCAAGATCAGAAAGAGATAAAAAACACTCAATAATAAAATAGTTAAAGTAACAAGGCAAGGTTACATTTCTGTTGAGAATAATGTGACAGTAAATCTTAGGGCCTTTTCTAATATATGTTTTAAATGAGTCACGTTGAGATATTACTGTGTAAGAGTTATTATTAGATAAACCTGAAAGGTTTCCAGAGGCCACGGTATAGAAATCCCATCCTTTTAGACATTGTATGAATACTAGCCCTCATATAGCTACTAAATAAGTACCACTTATCTGTGTTATTCTGTAAGTAATACCTTATTTACTTCCTGTTGCTTATATCTTGTAAAGATATTTTGCCATGTCATAGAGATTACTGTCACTGTCCCAATATGTCTCCTAATCAAATACTCCTATATCAGACAAACATTTACTAGGGCCAGTGTCATAAGAAGCTGATTAATCCAGTATGTTTATGGTATGAGGGACAACTGAAGAATTTAGGTGTGGCCCAAAATGTGTTACATACAAATGTTCTGTATTTTAAGGTTTATTCTTACAACATTGATGAGCTCTGGATAATAATTTAAGGGAGATATCCAAACCCCTTTTTCTTTTCCTTCTATGACTTGTTAATTGGATAAGTCATTAACATAACTTAGATGGGAAGCTAACCTTTGACACCCACTATTGCTATTTTCCTGTTTTTAAGCCTGAATACATGTTTTCTTCACCCAAGTGTATAAAAAACTGTAAAAGTGTCACACAAAATATGCCCAAATGATGCAGTCTGTTGCAGGACCTCTCTTAAATGAGAATGGTCCCCCTACTAGGGTACTAACTCTTGACCCACCAAGCACTGGGATCCTACATGGGTCAGAGAACAATGGTTCCCCTTGCCGCAGCTTAGGGGAAACCATTTAGCTCTGGGCTGCCACCTCAGTGTCTACCAGGAAGCTGAATTATTGTTGATCTTTCCCTTGGGCAGTTGGGATTGCAGGAGAAGAGAAATAACATTGCCATACAAACCCCTCCTAGACCTCAGGAGGACAATCCCTGAAGCACTGAACCCTGAATAGTCCTGTCACAAACATGACAAACACACATTGATGCACAAAAAAATAATTAAATAGCTAGGGATATGTACAGTGTAGAACTGTGTGGATATCTGGCCAGAATTTAAAAATAAATGTATTTTACCATGCCAGATTGCCAGGTAAAACATAGTTTTATAATCAAAGAGAGTGAAAAAAAAGTGCGTGTGCAAAGTGCCACCTCTTAGTAAGGTTTCCGTTACCTGTGAGTTCAGGCACTCCCAGGGTCACTACTGTACTCCTGGACTAGTTCACAACCTCACAACCTCTGTTTTAAGGGTCTTTTCTCCTTACGAGTGCAGAGCACTGGCTGGTGGAAGGGTCTTTGGCAAAGCTATAGTGGAGAATGTATCTTCTTAGTGAGATCATCAGAATGGTATCAGGGAGACTTATAGGTCATACAATGCTCTCTGGGAAAAAGGTATGTGTAAATAAGCTCTCCTCCAGATGAGTAATTCTATCTCATGGTTTCTGACCTGGTTAAAATTCCTAATCATGTTTAAAGGTTGTTTAGTGCATTAGACTTGACATATAGAGAAGCTACCTTCAACAATAATAGAGAAAGTGTATGTCATTTACTAAGGAAGGATTGCATGGTGTATAAGGCTATCTTCACGTTGAGTATTTTCACGCTTATTTTGGAACATGTTTTGTGGGAAAAATATGCCCAAAATAACCTTCAGACGATATTCTAAACAACTGTCATTGATTCCAGTGTAAAATACATGCCATCATTCACATGACACATATTTTACAAGTGTGTAAGTGCCTTGTCAATTATTGAGGCACTTATGCAAGTATAATCCTGATAGGAAACAATGGGGATCAGATTCTCTGCACAGAAATGCCTCAAAAGATGCTCCACATTTTTGTGGAACATTATTTGAGGAGTTTTCCTAAAATCCACTGCAGCACAAGCTGGATCTCTGTACTCACTGAGAGAAGTGCTGATGATGCCCGCTGTGATGATGTGCTCCCCGAGATGTTCCTATATATATATTCAACGAAAAATGAAGCAGCACTATCAAAGATAAAAACGTTTAAGACATCTGTTAGTAATGATTTGAATGATGTAGAATTTAAATTTCAGGATTTTGATCTGTCCTTACCTAGTGATTTTCAGCCTCCTCTAAATTCGCATCCGGTAGAGACCTATATACAGTTAGTTAAAAAGATATTGATTGTCTTAGAGTGAGTGGAAAATGGAATAAGCTAAGGCACTCCAATCTTACTACTTTGGAGTATAGAGTTATTCAGGAGTTGGCTAGTAATCCAAATATTTCTATTAGATCTGCGGACAAAGGTGGGGAAACTGTCGTTTTGGATATGACTCAATATTTGGCAGAAGCGGAGCGTCAACTTTCTGATTATAGGGTATATAGAATGTTGTCAGGTGACCCTAAGATTGAATTAAATAAGACGTTTGAGGATATTATTAATGCTGCTTTTTCTAATGGTCTTATTGATTCCAAATTGAAAGATTTTCTGTTTGTGAAGTACCCGGTTACTCCCATTATATACTTTCTTCCAAAGATCCATAAATCTTTAACTAATCCTCCCGGTAGACCTATTGTGTCCGGTAGGAACTCTTTGTCTAGTCAAGTGTCCATTTTTCTGGATAAAGTCTTGAGGCAATTTGTTATTAATTCTTCGTCATATATTCAAGATACAAATGATTTTTTTGAGTAAATTAGGTACTATTGTTGTTCCTGAGGGTGCATTGCTAGCATCATTTGATGTTGTTAGCTTATATACGTCAATCAGTCATGAAAAAGGTCTTTATGATGTTAAACAGGTTTTACTAAAAACAGATTTGTCTGATATAGCTAAGGAGTTTTTGTTGTCTTTACTCTCACTAGTACTTACAAGTAATTATTTTTTGTTTTCTGGTAAATTTTATTTACAATTCAAAGGAACTGCGATGGGCACAAATGTTACTCCTAATTATGCAAATATTTTCATGTCAATTTTTGAGGATAATTACGTCTATGTGTCTCCCCACTTTGAAAAATTATTGAAGTGGTGGAGATACATAGATGATGTGTTTCTTATATGGGTTGGAGCTGAATCTGAACTTTTGGAGTTTAGTGAATTTTTAAACAATATTGATGGTGATATACAATTCACCTTGTCTTACTCTAATGAAAGTATTAAATTTTTGACACAAAAATCTCTATTGTTGGCGATAGATTGTGTTCTGATCTACACGTTAAAGAAACAGGTAGAAATACATTACTGCATTTCAGTAGTCATCATCCTCCAAATATGCGTAAATCATTGCCTTACAGTCAATTATTGAGGGCCCGCCGAATTGTTGATTTGGATGAATCTTGGCACACTACTGTACGCAATATGTCTAGGAAATTTGTAGAACGTGGTGACCCAAAGCGGTTGGTCTCCAGACATGTGAGTAAAATTAATTGTTTGTCTTGTGAGGAGGCTCCTAGTAGTATTAATACACGTTCCAGTATTTCACGTATTGCTTTTGTCTCCACGTTTAATGATTTGAGTCCTGAGATCTCAGATGTTGTCAAAAAACATTGGCATATCATTCGTAATAGTTTCTAAAATATTGTGGAATTTCAATCTTATCCTCGAATGTCCTTTAAAAGATCTAGAAATTTGAAAGACCAGCTTGTTAAAAAAAAATTTCCAGGATCTAGATCCCGACAATTATTCTTGGGGCATTTACAACATGGTTCATTCCCTTGTTCAAATTGTTTTTAAATTTTGTAAAAAAAATGTTAGAGGTAAATTCATTTGTACATCCGCTCATTTAAATTTGAGTTTTAAAAATTTAAAAATTTAAAACCTTTTCCCTTTTTAAATTTCTTAAGGGGAAAAAATACTTCTGGGGGGCCCCCTGTAATTTGATCAAACTTTGGGGAAAACCCGGGGTGACTTAAAAAACACGGTTAAATAACCATAAATACGATACAAAAAAGGGAAGGAAGGGATTTGCCAGTTTCTAAAAAACTGGTGTTGAGGGGGGAAAAAAAGGGTTTTGGAAGATCTAACCCCTTACCCCCTTACGTGGGGGTGGGGGACAGGGCTTTTTAAAAAGGAAAGAATTGGAAGGGTTTTTAAAAATTTACTGAAACCTTGGGACAAAAGGGGTCAAAAATTTTTGTTTAAACCAAAATTGGCCCGTCTCGCATGGTTAAATACCTTTTTTTGCCCTTTTTTCTCTTTTTTTCCCTTTTTTCTGTAAAGCTTGGATTTTTAAAACATATTTTTTATTTTTTATTTTTTTGGTTTTTTTTTTCAGAAAAGAAAACCTTTTTAAAAATTTCGTGAACAAAAAGGGCAAATTTGGGAGTCACAACGGCTTGCTTCTGTAAATTGTTTTTAGCTTTTGATACCCTTTTTGTAAATATGCTTTAATTTTGGGTAAAAAAAAAAATTAAAAAAAATTTTTGTGTTTGGCCCGGGAGTTCATTTTGTCTCTTCAAATTATTTTTTTAAAATTTATTTTTTTTTTCCCTTTTAAAAAATTATTTTTTAAATTTTAAAATTGTTTATTATTTTTTTCATTTTTTTAAAAATTTTTTTATATTTAAAAGGGTTGGAGTCACATTATTGAACGGGTATGTAGGGTTTGGGGGGTTTTTGAAGATATGTGAACCCCCAATTTTTTTGGTTTGAGTCATTTTCCCTTTTGGCTTTTAAATTTGGAAAATTTTTCCTTTTCATTAAAAAATGTTGGGGTTTGGTTTGTTCAGTACCCCAAAACCCCAACCCCCCTTTAAATTTCCCGGGAAAAATTGTTTTTTAAAATAAAAAAATAAAACGGTTCAAAGGGGGTTTTAAACGGGCACGGGGGGGGCCGAAAAAGGGGGTTTAAAATTGCCTTTTTGCCAGTATTCATGGGGTTACTAGGGGGGGTCGTTAAGGACCTTGTTCCCTAGGGACTTTGCGCATTTAATTTTTGTATTCGTATCGGGTTTTTGTTTTTTCCCTTTTTCATTTCCGGAACCTGGGGTTTTTGGATTTTTGAAAGTTTTTTGGGGTTTTTCATAAAACTTCCTGACTTGCGCATAGCACTTGGGAGAACCCGAGTGATTTTTTCGGTTGAATATGTTTTTCCGCTTTGGGGGCTGTTTAAAGGGGAATTATCTTGGTAATTCTTTTTTTCCCCCCCCTTTTTTTAACAACTTTTTTTAATGACATATAATAATTTTAACCTATAAGGGTTAAGTTATATGATAATTTTTTCCTTTTAAATTTCCCATTTAAATATGAACATTTTTTTTTCAATTTTTGTAATATTTTTTTTTTTGAATGTTTAATTTTTTGAAAATTTTGGATTTAATTATTTTTTTATTGTCTTTTTTTTAAATTTATAAAAATGAAAATTTTAAACTTTTTGAAATCACTTGAAAACGGCTCGGGTGAGGGAGCCAAACGTCGGTGTAAAAAATTGGGAATAAAATTTCACGTTTTTTTCATTTTTAAACCCCTAAAAGAGTGTTTGGGGGAAATTATTTTTTTATGGATATAAAATAAAAAAAATATATATATAAAAAACCCTTTCCCCGGGCCACTTTATTAGGAAACACCTGCCAACTCCCTCTTTTAAAACAATTTAATTTCAAATCACCCAAAATCACATGGGGAAAACTCAGTGCATTTTGCATGTAAAAAAGGTCAAGAAAAACTCCTGATTTTTCAAACCCAAAACAGTATGGGGAAAAAAGGTGTTTAGTGTTTTTTGAACGGGCTGTTTTGGTCCCCCAAAAAAGGGCGGGGTCAAAAATTTTTCAAAACTGCTAAATTTCCGGGGATTTTCACGCCAACCATTCGGGGGTTAAACAAAAGAAGGGCAAAAAAAAAAAAAAAATCCATAAACGGCAGTCCTTTGGGGGGAAATGCCTTTTGATGGCCAGGGGGTAAAAAGGGAGAATGGGCAGACGGGGTTCAAAATTCGGTAGAAAGGAAACCCATGACCAAATACCCCACCCCCGTTAAAAACCCAAAGGGTTAAAACGGCCAAAAGAGAAAACCTGAACGCACAAAAACCGGTCGAACTTTAAAAAGGCAGATTGGTCCCGCGGGCAAAAAAACCACAGGGGGGGGTTTCCACCCCTTTTCAGCTAAAAACGGGAAAACTGAGGCCCCCAAATTTTCCCCAAAGCCCATCGAACTTGGGAACATAGAAATGGAAAATACGTTTCCTGGTCTGATGAGCCCTCAAATTTTTCTCTGGCGAACAATTGGGAAAGGTAGGGGCGGGAATTTTTTGGGGCGTCAACAACATAAAGAAAGGACCCAAATCCTGGCCTTTTGAATCAAGGGTTTTCAGGGGGGGTGGTGGGGTGTCAGGGTTGTGGGGAAAAAATTTTTTTTTGGAAACTTTTTGGGCCCCCCTTGGTACCAATTGAGAAAATTCCGTTGCAAAAAACCTTTTGGGGGAATCTATGCCACGAAGAATTTTGAGGCATTTTCTAAAAGGAAAAAAGGGGGCCCAACCCTTTTACTAGCAGGTGTACCAAAAAAAGGGGCCGGGGGATTAAATATAAAAAAAAATTAATAAAATATATAAATATATATTTATCTTATTTAAATATTTTAAAATAAAACCCTTTAACATTTTTTTCATAAATTTTTAAAATAATCACAGTCAGTATAACACCACGCTGAAAAAACGTGAGAAAAACGTGCCTAAAGTCTGAAGAATAACTTTCCTCTTTAAAATCCTCTTTAATTATGCTTCTAGTGAGGAGTTTTTTAAGCAGATTTTGAACAGGAAATTTATTATGTCTTCCTACACTAATATGGTGTTTCTCCCCAAGCCCAAAACCTTTCAATATCAAGGGAAAATTTCCCGAGCAATAACTTAACAACTTGAACATTTTACATTTTTATTTTCAAAGTTTTGGGGAAAAAACCCAAAACTGGGGCCAATTTAAAATCAGTGACCCCAATTATTTTGAGGGGCCCTAGGAAATGGTTTTATTAATTGAACTTTTTAAAAATGAAAGAAGACTTTGACTGGGGATTTAAAAACTAAAAAAGGTTAAAAAACGCTCTTAACCAAAGTTTAAACATTTTATAAGCCCCGGGGTTTTTTGGGATCCCCTTGTTTTTACATTTTTTACAAACCTTTATTAAGTATTTAAAAATAGGCCAAAAATAAATCTTAAATATGAAGGTTAAAAAAATAAAAAGTAAAAAAGCTAAAAATTTTTCCTGTTACAAAAATTTTGGGGCCATAAACATGCTCCCCATCTGGGGTACTTTTGGTTTTAATAAATTTTTATAAATCAAAAATTTAAAATTAAATTTTTTATTTTAATGTAAAATATCAAAAAATCAATGTTCCCACCCCCCCCAATTTAAAAAGGTTGTCAAAAAATAGCTAAAGCAGTGGGGGAATTTAAACTAAAAAAAATTTGGCTAAAAAGGGTTTTTCAAGGTAAGAGTTTTTGTACCCAAAAAAAGCTTTTTAAAGGGGCACTTTCAATCTTTTCCCAAAAGTTCAGGAAACTCATTAAAGGGCACATTTATTTTTAAAAATGTATGCGTAAAATTTTAAAAGAAAAAAACTTTTTGCCCAAATTTTAAATATGTTATTTTCTTATTACTTTGAAACCAACAAATAAAAAAGTTTTTCCTGTGTTTTTAAATTTTGACCTATGGATTTAAATTTGCCAATTACATTTTGGATCATAAACAAATTTGGGGGGGTTTTTCTTTAAATTTATATACTTTGATTTCATGACACATTAAAATACCTCAAACCTGTCTGATCATTTTATGGGCTCCAAATCTTTGAAACCCTCTATCTCTGACCTGCCCACCTATTGGGGACAAAACTTTAAATAATAGAAAATGGGCGAATTTCTCAAAAATTCGGTTCGGTTTACTTCAAAACCCAAAATTTTCCCGACAAAAATTTAAAATTTGGTTTCCCAAAATTAAATTCGGGACGAATTTGCGATTTAAAAAAAAGCTATTTTCCAGAAACCCCTCAAAGGGGCGTAGAAAAGTTGTGCCAAAGCTTTTAAAAATTTTCAGAGGGGGCTTTGGGTTTGGGGCTTCATAAAAAATTTTTTTGTGTTAGTGTTTACCCCCACATGAAATGGCCGCTGCTCTTAAAACCTTAAAAAAAAAATTCCCTGGGACTTAAGAGGAAAAACTGACCAAAAAACTAAAAACGGCGGGAATGTTCCCGATAAAGTCATGCCAGCCCAAAGCTGGAAAAATCAAGCCCGAGAGCCTTTAAGGGGGGCAACATTGTGGGCAGAGTGGGGGAGGTTACGGGAGCAGCCACCGCAGCAAAGAGGTCAGCCCGTGGCCCAATTTAAATTTTTGGAGGGGGAAAAAAAAAAAAAGGCCACAGAGTGGGACAATGAACACACGTGTGGAGGTTTTCGGCAGCAAACCACAGCAAGCAAAAAGGTCAGAAAGTGGCCCCAATGACATTCGGGGAAATGGCAAAAACAGGAGTAGGCTTTCAGAGTGGGACAATGACAACAGGTTGGAGGTCAAAAGGGAGCAGCGGGAAAAGAATGTCAGGCCCTTTGGGACCAAAAGGCATTCTGGGGGTGGCAAAAACATAAATTTGGCCACAGAGTGGCACAATGCCCAAAAGTTTGGGGGGTTTGGCACAGGAGCAACAGCAAAGAGGTCAAAAGAAATGGGGAAAAATGACACATTTTGGATTCACGGCAAACCCCAACAGAGCATAGGTCATTAAAGTGGCAACAATCCCGAGTGTGGAGGGGGGTTGCAAAACCCCGCCCTGGTTTAAAAAAAAATTTTTTGGCAGATGGGGGAAAAATGCAGCAAATGGGGTTGGGGATCAATGCGGGGGGTGGCCAAACAGGGAAAAGTGGGGTGAGGGAGGGCGGGTTTGAACCCCGACTCTTTTCTCACAGTTTTGGGGGGAGGGCTCATTGGGTTTATGTATTTTACGCCTAAGGCCTAAGGCATTTTTGGGGGGTGTAAATCCTTTGGGCCCATCCAAAGCCTTTAAATTTAAAAATTGACAAAAGGGCAAATTTTTTTCCCCATTTTTCCCCTGGGCAATCGGGTTTCCTTTGGGGGAACGATGGCCCCCCCCAACTGAAAACCACCCCCCCTGGGTCCCACACTACTTTTGGGCCCGGGCAGGACAGCTTTCTCCCCCTGCAAAAATTTGGCAAGTTGCGGCCCCACACCAGTTTGGGTGGGCCCCGTAGTCCCCGCGGATCTTTTAACTGGGGGGCAGAGTGCTATCCAAGGAGGCCACCACCGTTAAAATTTAGGGGCTTTCTCCGGTCCTGCTGCTGCTGGGGACTAAACCCCCCCTCACTAGGGGGGGTGGGAAAGGGAACTGGGTCAGCCCTGACTCCAACTTAAGGGTTTCCTGCTGATGGAGTTGGTACTGTCCAAACCCCCTCCACATTCCCCCAGCAGCCCCGGGAGAAGAAAGTGAGCGCTGAGGGAACCCCCTCCGGGTTCCCCGACCTGTTTAGAAAGGGGGGACGCATGCCGCACATAGGGAGTTTCCAACTGACTACGGGAAGGGATTTTTCCCCCCTTTGATTTGAGTTTTTGGCCTCCCTCTCAATAGCTGGGAAAAAGGCTTTCCCCTTTTTGGGCCCCTAGCGAGGTCCAATAGGGGGAGACCAAATCATCCCCCTTCCGGGTGCGACTATTTTTTTTCCAACCACAAATCAATGCTCGGGCCATCTGCACAAGTGACCCGAGGGGATCGCTGGGGACCAAACTCCACCGAAACTACAAGGGTTTCTTTTGGTCATCTGCCCGCTTCCCATCTCCATCTACCTCCTCCAGCTGCTCCTCCCCCTCTCTTGCACCTTGGGGAAAAACCACTCATTTCCCAACAATTTCTTCTCCAATGTCCTCCTCCTCCTTCCTGGTTGGCCGCAGATGTGTCGCCACGTCTCCAGTCCCCTGCCCAACAGATTTTTCGCATCTGTTCCAGACAGAACATGGAATAACTTATTCATCCCGATCCGGGACTGACAAATAACGTTCCTCCCGAAGGCCTCAAAAATACGGGCAGTTCACGCATGAGCGGCCACTGGGGTATACAAGTTTTCACAAGGGGGGTACTCCCTTTCCGCCTGGATCTCAAAAAGGGCGTTAATGGGCCTTTCTCTGTTTCATACTCGTCCAACATTGCAGTGGAATTCCAACGGGGGAAACACGCATATCAGAGTGTGTTGGGGGGGCCTTCTGCCGCTCAACTCAGGAGGGTTTTCTGACTTTTTAGGAATGGGTAATTCTGCACAGTTTCTTGGCCATTTTCAAACTTTTGAAATCGGGGGAAGACTTCATAACCTTTTCACAACCAGATTGAACAATGCGCCATGCAGGCGCAGGACCATCCCTCCCGGTGCAGCGCGGACAGCTTTACCCCCATTTCCTCCCATGGGTTTCCCATTTTTCAGTTGGCGGGAGAAAGCCACACATCGATTTCTTTCGCTACGCGGAGCAGTTCCTCCCCCCGTGTGGACTTTTCTTCGCCGAGGGAGCCCGGGGTTTGAACTGCGTGACACTGCTTTCCCACAAATTTGGGATATGGATCAGTACTTGTGGAGCTGAGATGGTGGTGTGGAAGGGAAAGGAGGAGGGGGACATTGGGGCCCGGGGGCCGCATTTCAACGTGGAGGAAACGCGGGGTCTTTTTTCCTAGTTGTTGGGGTGCCCGGGGTGGGAACACATTCACCCAATGGGGCAAAAAGGGCATGTAAAGGCCCTGACCCCTAGTTTTCACTCCAGACTCCGGTTGCCCCGGGACCTTGGAAAAAAACCTAACTCAAGGGGCTGGCCCACTTTTTGTCTACAAATTTAGAAGTGCGGGTACTTGCCTTTTGGGAAAAGAAATTACGGCTTGGAATTCCCCATCCAGCTCGGCACAAACCATTATTTTTTCTGAAGGGGCAGAGTCCACCATTGGGAAAAGGGGGGGACGCAGTACCCAAAAACTTGACAGGAGCACGGTCCCCTGCTGCACCCTTTGGTGTTGACCAACTGTTTCTCTTTGGGAATCGCCTCCTGAATGACTTTCTGGGGGCCCCCGATAGCGAGGACAGGAGCACTGGACCGGAGAAAAAAATCAAAGGAAACACTCCCTCTCAAGGGGGAGCCTTTACTCTCAAGGCATGCCCACTGGGGAAGCTGCTGCGCTGTTTCTGCGGCCAGGATGGACTACCACATCTGAGCCACATTTTTTTCAGGCTACCGGACGGTGATGCTGCAGTGTTGACCGGCCGGTTCCAACTTTGCTCCCCGGCCACGGGTTCACTTTCTGCCCACAGATTCTACAAAAACCCAAATTTTCCGGCTCCTCCGGGGGTTCTTAACAAAGAACCCGCCACCCGCGAGTACTGATTTTACCGCCAACGCTCCCACTTAGGACTACTACCGCCGCTGCCCCCCTCACTGACCCCCCGGGCCCCTACTTTCTTGGACCTGCGAAGCGGGTTTTTTACCCCGTAGCCGCTTGGCTCCCGACCTCACACTGCTGCTACCCTGCTGACTCACGGCCACACAACCCGCTTGCTGGCTGCGCCGCTGCCTGACGCGCAAGATGACGCCCTCTTCTCCTGACTGATGAAGCCCTTGCTTCACCCGGCTCCCAAGTGCGGGCGGCTACATCATCATCTATTTGTGTTTCATCGTCACTGCTGTCCTCATCACCGGTCTTGATATGTAGAGGCTGACCCTTCACAGCATGACCTCCCATGCCACTCTCCACATCTATACTTTGCCGCCTACTGCAAGGAGCAGGGGATATTGGCCCCATTTCTTCGCTGCCAAGTAGCTGCTTACTGCCCTCCTCAAATTGTTCATCCTCGCTATATAGTGGCGCTGAGCCCAGACCACATAGTAGATCTCTGGCTGAGGGAACCGGATGGGACAGAGGCGGGTTGAGGAGAGGTGAGGGCCGCTGACCCGCTCCCGGGCCATGCCAAATAAGGTTTGTGTCTGACGATCCCACCGACTCTTGGCTGGAGTTGTCAGATGCCCCTCACCTCCTGTCTCTTCGCCCCCCCCCCCTTGTAGATTGTAAGCCCTCGCGGGTAGGGTCCTCTCTCCCTCTGTCGTGCCAATTGTCATTATCCCTTATCACTGTACTCGTTTGACTTATGTAAAGTATGTAACCCCCTCGAATGTACAGCGCCCTGGGAAACAATGAAACTTTAAAATAAATATTAATAATAATAAAATATTAATAATAATAATAATAATATAAATAATGTCATCTGGGAGGAAAGTGGATGACCTAGTCAACCAATCAAGAACCCTTGGGTTGCTAGTCAGTACACGGCCGCTAGATTACAGCGGCAGTTTTTGGCCTCCCAAGAGTTGACCCCTGCTGCGATGTCCCCTTGCTGTGCTGCGACCTGGGCCTGCTCCAGGAATGTTTGTGCCACTGCCACTCGCAGGTGAAGAGCCTGCCACCTCTCTGTCTGACATACTGTTTGTTCTAAAATGTACAGACACTGTTTGATGAAGATATCTGTATATGATAAATACACACCCTGTATTTGATCCAGATGAACCACTAAGAAGTTGGGTAACCTGGATATAAATTGCACTCCTCAAATGGGAGGAAAAAAATTTACTTGTATGTGCAGTTTAAAAACTCTGTGTATTTTACTTGATATTAAAGCACAAACTGGCTTAATTAACCTTTGGATTATATATTATGCTACAGCATTTCTTCTGTGGGTTGAAAAACAAAGTTTCTTTTACTGAGTACAATTGCAGAAAAATATTAGTTTAACCTTGGATGTAATTGAGCAAAGAATTGAGCAGCAAAAACTTACCCAGCTTTGTTGGCGTGTTACATGGCGTGTTATTTTACACTACACAGCAGAGAAAAACCTTGTAATTAACTTGCTGTGAATTATGCTACAGGAAAAATGTATTATTTGGCGGTGAAATTTACGGTTTCTTTTAGTCCACCACGCGCAGAAACAAGCTTTATTAACCCTGGATGTAAATTGCGCCAAGAGAATTGGCAACCAAAAACTCGAGCTTTGTAGCGTGTACAATGAGTGCAATTTTACGCTACACAACAAGAGGAGAAAATTGTATTTAAACTGTCGGTACTGAATTATCATGCTCAAGGAAAAAAATGTATTTTTTTTCCGGTGAAAAGACGGTTATCTTTAGTCACCACGAGCAGCAGAAAACGCTTAATTAAACTGGATGTAATTCGCCATAAGAATTGAGCATCAAAAATGAAGTGGTATTTGTATTGGAAAAACGCTGTTTCTTTAATGAATACAACAGGAACTGGCTTAGATCACCTTGGATATTAATGTGCTGTGGGCAAATGAGCATTAAAATGTAACTCAGCGGCCACTTTATTAGGTACACTGTCCAATGTCGATAAACACTTAATTTACTTGTAAGCCAATCCACATGGCGGCGGAACTCAGTGCATTTAGGGCATGTACGACATGGTCAAGACAAATCTCCTGCAGTTCAACGAGCCTCAGTATGGGGAAGAGAAGGTGATATTGAGTGCTTTGAACGTGGCAAGGTTGTTGTGCCAGAAGGGTTGGTCTGAGTATTTCAGAAAATGTGGATCTCTGGGATTTTCACGTCAACATCTCTTAGGGTTTACAGAGAATGGTCCAGAAAAAGAAAAAACACCGTGAGCGGCAGTCCTGTGGGGCGGAAATGCCTGTTTGATGCCAGAGGTCATGGAGATATGGGCAGATGGTTCGAGCTGATAGAAAGGCAACAGTGAATACAAATTGCCACCGTTGACAACCAAGGTAGCAGAAGAGCATCTTGAAGCACAGTACGGTGAACTTTGAGGGAGATGGGACTACAGCAGCAGAAGACCACACCGGGTGCCACTCCTTTCAGTAAGAACAGGAAAACTTAGGCTCATTAGCCCAAGTCATCGAAATTGGACGTAGAAGATTGGATTAAAACGTTGCCTGTCTGATGAGTCTCGATTTCTGCTGCGCATTGGATGGTAGAGGTCAGAATTTGGCGTCAACAACATGAATGCATTGATCCATCCGCCTTGAATCAACGGTTCAGGCTGGTGGTGGTGGTGTATGATGTGGAGAATATTTTCTTGTCATCCTTTGGGACCCCCTTGGTTACCAATTTGACGCATCGTATGAACACCTTGTGAATCTATGCACGAAGAATTGATGCAGTTTGTAAGCAATAAGGGGGTCAACCCAGTTACTAGCATGGTTGTACCTTAATAAAGTGGGCGGTGGTGTATAAGCAGCTGCCATGGACGCAATGGACTTCAGATCAATACCCCAAAAATCTGAAATAGAACGTTATTAAGAGGCAAGCAGTTCTGAGACAAGTGAGTACACCCCCAAAAAATCGGCTCGTTTTACAAATCTGTTCTTCAGTAAGGAGCTATTACATGCAGCCGCGGCAGCGCATTCACCATAATCAGTACAGGTGACGAGCGGTATGTAGCTCCAGCGTGGCCGGACTTATATTGTGTGTGGTGAGTCACAGAATCCGCCGGTTCTGATTGGCTTTTCTCTGATTGTCATGAAGGCTTGCCCTTCTTTTCTCCAAGAGTTCTTTGCAATGTAACGCACATGTGTGCTCGTCAGCATTTTATCAATCAAAAGCCACATTCGTTACGGAAAGTACCCAAAGTTCGACTTCGTTTCCGAACGAAGTTTTCCTGAAACTCTAAATCGGAATGTCACTTTGTTATACATCAATTCGCCATTTATAATTATACACCCATAATTACTTAGATATCAATTTCCATTTTTTTTTTTTTCAAGTTGTTAAACATTATCCCCTTTTCTGTATATTTTAGTCATAGCGTTGGTAAGAGGGTAAGGACTGGGATCACTTGTTGAACCTGCACCATACTCAGCACATTATAACTGTTAGTATGAGCCATGACCTTATGCTGTGGGATGGGATCAAAGATTAATCCAATCCTGGAGGATGCCTGAAGTAGCCAGCCTTGAGTGCTGTTCCATAACTTTTATAAAGTGTTAGAAAACAGTGCTTTGAGCCCATTTACATTCGCAATGCTCCTCTCCACCACACAAACAAGTTGTTGGGGTGCAAAATTGGTAGTCATTGCCAAAACACAAAAACAATCATCAGCAGCACTCTATAATTGCTAAAAAAACAGTGAAAGTGAATTTAGTCAATTTTTCCAAAAGCATTTCTACCACTTTAGGATTAGTGTTGAGCGATTGCGTTGGCTATCAAGATCGAGCGATAGTCGGCCGCTATCGATAAGGTTTTTCGATAGTGCAGCAATCGATTCTGAGCCGGATCTACCATTAAAGTCTGTGGAGGAGCAACACACCTTCATTATTACACCCAAATCAAGGTAGAGAAGCTGATTTAACATCCACAACAGTCAAATGGATAGTTGTACATTTAGGCAACACATTAGGTTATAAAACGTCACAGAAAAAAAGTCCAAAGGACCATTCACTATCCTGTTCTTGTACTCACAAGCATGTCCTTAAACCTGCATCAACCACAAATTAAAAAAGTGCCAAGAAGGCAGTAAGATTTGACCATCATGATACAATGAATGGACATGAATATCATGTCTGGAACGCAGCATGAGCCCCCAAAACCTGCCATGACCCCAGATTTAAAAAGTGCCGCAAAAAGGAGTCTTTCATCACCACATTTTATGTTTGAAAATGCGACACTTAAACTTGATCTGTCTGTTACGCAGAATGACATTAAACCTGTCTGGACCACAGTGTTAAAAGTGCCAGAAAAAGGAGTCTATCAACCACATTTTAGTTGAACAGGAAATATACTGTCCTGTCACTGGGCACAGTATGACCTTTTAAACTGTCTGACCCCCAGATTACATAGTGCGGAAAAAGGAGTCTTTCAACACAATTTTAGTTCAATGGCTTTAGACTAGAACTGGTACCTGTGCCCACAGCATGACCCAGGGCCGGAGTTTCAGTGGGTGCGTGAGAGGCCCAGGCTGGGTCGTCATTTTTAACACGCAGGTTAAAATGCCTATGACGCAGACAACAAAACTGTGTGATGAAGCAGAGTGCGGAAGGAAGTGTGAGAACTCCAAGCTCCTCAGTACAAGTCAAGATGGGTTGCACATGCCCCTCCGTGATGAGTGCAGACCAATTGAGCTACACTTGGAAATACTGGTGGTTAACGCATCTGTGTACACCAGGTGCCCTTTATCTTGCATTCTTTTTCTCATTTACATCAACGTGGCTGGTAGGTAATTTGTTCTTGTACTTTGTTCTCTGTCGTGCTCCACTTCTCATGTCCTCTGAATATCTAATCTGGTCAAGTTTCTCGCCTCCTTGTTACAATTCAGGGGAACTTTTTTTTACCAGCTTTTTGTACATGAAGTTTTTTCGTAGTTAAATTCTAGAAAAACCACATTTTAAAATAGGATGGAAACCCATGTCTTTGTTTCTCTTTTTTTTATTGTATTAAATGGGTTGTCTAATTCCAGGGATTGATAGTAATTAAAGATCTTGCAAAATCAAGTTCATTTTGCAATATGTGCTCCATAAACAGTGTCTACTATTCTGTTTGGACACGCCACCATCACCCTTTGAGCATCTTGACAAATGTGAAGAACAAATGTCTGTTAGAAACAATCATTTTTTAGAATAGGAAACTATAGTATAGCTGCATGTCACAGCAAAATAGCCCCCAAAAATCAAAGCATGAACCTTGAGCACTTTGGACAATTGTGAAGACAAATGTCTGTTAGAAACAACATTTTTTAAGGTAGGACCTGTAGTATGCTGCATGTCACAGCAAAATGCCCCAAAAATTCAAAGATGGACCTTGTGCACTTTGGACATTTGTGGAAGAACAAATGTGCTGTTAGAAACAACATTTTTTTAGAATAGGGACCTGTAGTATAGCTGCAATGTACAGCAAAATGCCCCCCAAAAATGTCAAAAACATGGACATGAGCACTTTTTGCCAATTTGTGAAAGAACAAATGTTCTATTTAGAAGCAACATTTTTTAGAATAGGACTGTAGTATTGCTGCATTTTAAAAGCAAAATGCCCAAAAATTCAAAGACATAGGACCTTGAGCACTTTGGTCACTTGTGAAGAAAAAATGTCTGTTAGAAACAACATTTTTTTATAATAGGGACCTGTAGTATTTGCTGCATTTCAAGCAGCCATGACCCCAAAAATTTTAAAAATGATTCATCAGCCTCTGTTAAAAATTGTGAGGGAGAAATTGCCCATTAGAAGCAATTCTGTATCAAGGACATGAATTATATTGCTGTATCTTCCCGTACATGACCCAAAAAATTGATAAATATGACTTCTCAGCCACTATTAAAATTGTGAGGGAGAAGCGAAATGGCCAATTAGAAGCACATTTCTGTTCCAAAGGACCATAATTATAGCTGTATTCACGAGCAACATGACTCAAAACATTGACAATGACGATAACTTCCTTAGATAAAGTGAAGTAAATGGGAATACGGCTGGTTGTATGAAACCTTGCTGTCTTTTACAGTCTCCTCAATAGCAAAGAGAGAAAGAAAAAGAGGAAAAGAGATAAAATTGCAGTAAGAGAAATGGATCATTTTTAAAAAAAGTTTTCAAGGGGACCTTTCTGTTTGAAAAGAAATTGAAGTAGACCGGAACTAATCGGTGACTCGGAATTGGGGGCTAGGCCACAAACATCAGAGATCATGCATGATTCATCTTGATGAAAAGTCATACCGATCCCAATTATCTGTCGGAAAGCCGGATGGTTTGTCTGTAATGACCACCTCCAGCTGTGCTCGAGGTCCGCCTCAGATATGACGCTGGCTGGTGGGCAGGATAACACCTCTATTGGCGTGTCGAGCCAGACTGGGCCAGATTCGTCTCAATTTTGGATACAGAAAGTCTATTGGGTGGAACCACATGCAAAAACATTCGGTGTTGAGAGCAGATAGTCGTGCACCATGCTTTCTAAGGCTCTCTGTGTGTGTGCAATGTGTGCCTGCATTGCATGCGTTGGTGAGGTGGTAAACAAAGATTGCCAGAGGTCACCCAATTAGGCTTCCGCCACTTGAGTGTGCTGCCGCTACGCCTACTTGGCAACTCTTACTCGCTGTCACGTCGATGATGTAGTTCCACTGTGAATTGGGGAATCGGAGAGCAGGACGCACAGGATGTCTCAGTTGATCAATCAGCAAGGTCTCCATTTTCCTGCATTTTATTCTTTATTTGGGTGGGTGGATGAAAGTGCTGATTTTTGTTTTTGTACGGGGATCAGGAGGGTAGGCCACAGTAACTGTTGTTCATTATGCTAGGCCTTAATGCAGAGGATCATGTTGGAGGACAATGGAGATCCAAGCACTATGTGAGAGATGGAGCTTGATTTCCAAGCCTCTGGGTGAGGGGACCTGCAAATGATCTTCCTCATCTTCATCATCCACTTCAAAATTCGGCCAACCTTTTCTTTTTTTTTTCCCAAGGCAGGAACGTCGGTAACATCGGTGTCTAGGAATTACCTCCTCCTCCGCTGCCTCGGCACGTCTTCAACACAGCCCTGACTTAGCTGAGATGATGCTCATGAGACTGATGCGCCACCTTGCAATAAGTAGGAACCCGAACCATGCTAAAGAAGACCGACTGAAATCTGTGAAACTGTAGGGTCTTGTGGATTTGACGGAGAGAAAGGCTCACGCTGTCGCATCTGTGTCGTTCTCTCCGTCGCTGGCGGGATCGTTGTCTCTCAGGAGTGTCAACGATCGTTCCAGAATAAGATCACCACAATGCTCTGCTGACAAGGGCATTGTACGCACTGGAACCCATTTTGGTGGCTTCTTCAAAAATGGCAAGGACGGATGGTGCAGAGCTCTTTTTTTTTTATTTTTTACCTGCTTCCACTCTCCGGTGGTATTCAACACCGAGGTCAGCACCGCTGCTTGTAGGCCATGTGTCACTTCGTACTGGTAATGGCATTGCGCTGCTGCCACATATTGCTGGGCATATGTGGAGGGTGGAATTCAGCGTGTTGCACGTCAATCAATGAGACGGTTGAAGGGGTGGCCGAGCTGAAGTTCAACGCAGGCTTAGGCGTGGACGAAGAGGGTGGAAGGCGGAAGTGCGAACTAGATCGAGCCTTTCTCTTCAGCAGGCAGCTCCAGACCCGGGTAGCTCTTTAGAAATTTATGGATAACCAAGGCTTTCATGACATTGTGCCAGGCAAGGGATGTGCTCCAGCCTAACCGATCATTAAGGGCGGCCAGCAGATTTCGCTCCGTTATCGCACACCACTGCCTGGCAACAAGGTTCTTGTACCCAGCAGCGCTCGGGTCTCGTTGCGGAGAGCCGTCACCAGATCTGACCCTGTTCGTGCGTGGCGGTCTCCAGGAGATTAATTTCAACACGGTTTGGTGTTCTCTGGGCAGTGATGCCACCAGAGGACCCTTGGGGAAAGAACCCTGCCTACACACCCTGCGGTTTTGAAGAGCGTGCGCCGAGCACTGAGAGCCACGTCACCCAGAGACATCCCCAGCTCACCCAGTGAGCTGTCACAGAGATATAGCGGCTTGGTCGCTGTTATAGTCCATGTGTCGGTGGTGAGATGGACTTTTCGGACACAGATTGCAGACAATCGCTTGAAATTTTAGATGACAGTGGCTGGCAGGGCTAGGGAGGCCTTTTCCTGGCCAAAATGAAATGCCTGCTCGGCCATCTGGTATTGGGGCAAGGCGAGGCTTATGAGTGCCATGAAGTGGCGGAACCCATCGGATGTCCACAGACGTAAAGGCAACAATTCCAAGGCAAAAGCTGGCAATGCTCGACATTAGGCATTTTGGCTTTGGGATGGTTTGGGTTTAAAGTGTTTCTTCTGCTCCCAAAACCTGGAGACAGAAGGCTGGCTGGCTAGAATGGCGCTGTACAGGGTGAATGGTCGTCAAACTGGCGGAAGGAGAAGGGGTAGGATGGGTCTTTGTGGTGTGGTGGATCCTCGGGCGACGGTGGAGGCTGAGCGGGGCTGATCCCTGATCATGACTCTGAGAGAATGGGCAGTGAGGAAGCTGGTGGTGGCGAGGAGGATGGTGGGGAGACAGATGGTGTGACTGTGGTTGGGAGGCGCGGGCGTCGGTTGGCCTTTTTGGCCAAGAGTTCACTCATTTCAACTATGCATTCGCTGATGTGATAGACATGTTGGTGGTGGTTAAACACTTAAGTTTTGCCTCTACTTATGCGGTTTACGGCAAGGCGGCATATGAAATCGATGGGTGATTCGAGGCATTGCTCAAGAAGGCCCAGGCTGAGAGGTCCTGGACTTTTTGATTTTACGGCGTATCGAGGAGTGGGGTTTGCGATCGACGTGCTGGCGGAATCATATCAGACGACTTACTGCAGACCGCCCTCTCCCTTTTTGTGGCGGACCCGTATTGACACTAGCCCATCTTCTTCCTCCTCGTCCACAGATTGAAAGCGCTCGCAAGCAAATTCTGCGGAAAAGACCACGATGGATCGCAATGTCGTCTCATCATCATCATATCACAGGTGACTTGGTCGTCCTGACTTTCTGCATCCTGTAGCTGGGGGGTACAAGAAGGGGCACTGCACGGCGTTGCGACGCACGGGATTTTGCGATTGACGGCTTCCTTCACCCTCTGATGGCCATCAGTAAACTGGGGTCAGAGCAGACTAAATCTCCTCTTGATCTTTTAACATGCCTTCTGACCCAACGGCATTTTGTATCAATGAGGTCTTCAGAAATGGATCTATCCACCAGTGGTAGTGGTAACACGAGTTGACATTGGGCTGCTTCATGTTGGACGGTTGCTGATGAGATGGATGACGCCATTTTGTTGCCGTGGACGCGAGGACGGAGAGGGAAGTCTGCTAGATGCAGTGGCATTAACCACTGAAGGACAGATTGGCGACGATGTTCGTTACTTGATTCACAGGGCCCATGACCAACGATGAAAGGCCTGACGGTCTGCAAAATGACAATCCGCTGGATGCGTGTTGTCGCCCAGCATTGAGAGGGCACCTTCTTCGTACCTTACCTCCTGTGTAACCCCTCTTTGCTCGTACCACCTGCATTTCGACATGTTCAGAAATATAAAAAATTTGAGAAGGTATGGAATAGTTTTGGAAAGTCTTTATTTAAAAGACGGCAAAAGATTATTTCAAATCTCTATTCAAAACTAAACATTGCTGGTTTCAATTTAACTGCAAGGTGTTATCAATAAAATCTGGATGGGCAATAAGTCAAAAAACATGTATCTGGTATGTTTTGGATATAATAATCGATATTTTTTGCACAATATTCAATCACTGTGGTGAATATAGAATTGCTGTTTTAAGATTTTAGTAGATGCTGCTGTCAATGAACAATGCTGGGTGCGCAAAAGTCAAACAAACCACGTAAACTGTATATGTTCTTGGGTATAATAAAACAATATTTTTTGCACTCTTCAATTCATGTGGTGATTTAGAATTGCTGTTTTAAGATTTAAGTAGATGCTGCGTCAATGAACAATGCTGGGGTGCGCAAAAGTCAAAAAAAGTAAAATGTTATGTTTTGGTATAATAAACGATCATTTTTTGCACCTTTCAATTCACCTGTGGAGAATTATAGAATTTGCTGTTTTAAGCTTTAGTAGATGCTACGTCAATGAACAATGCTGGGTGCGCCATAAAAGTCAAAAAAACAGTAACTTTATGTTTGATCGGAATAATAACACGGTATTTTTGCACCTTTCAATTACTGTTTGTGAATATAGAATGCTGTTATAAGATTTACGTGGAGCTGGTCAATGAACAAAGTGGGTTGCGCAAAAGTAATAAAAGTAATGTTGATGTTTTCGTACGATACACAGGTATTTTTGGCAGCAAACAACCTGTGTCTGACTACAAGATTGCTGGATTGTAAATTTAATTGCAAAGGTGGATTATCAACAGTCAAGGTGTTGTTATGGGTAAAAGTGAAAATGAACACCTATTGGAAATGTATACTGATAATAAAAGTGGGTTCTGCAGCTAACAAAGAACCTGTCAGTTACTAGAAATGACTGTGTATCATATAAGTTCAAGGGCTGCCCAATATCCTGGAAATATTGCATTAGCAAACTGTTAATAAATATAAAGCATATTCACTACAATGTCTACACTAAGTTCTTGGTGAAAAATTTATCCAGGTTTCTTATAGATAGAGCTTCGTTGTGTTCGCCGGGCTCCCCACCACCCCGTCCACCGAGTGGAATTTTACAGCGGTGGATGTGATGCTTTAAAATTTCTAGCTAAATACATAAAATTTCAATCTCTAATTACTAAATTGAAGGATCACACTCTAATAGTAGGGTTTCTATGTGCAGAAATAGACTAATTTCGTGAGTGTTTGGCCAAGGCAGAGCGCAGGTCTTATCCCTATAGAGACGCTGGAGAGACACTGAGGCTGAAACAGGTAAACGCTTGTGTTTCTATGGTAAAAGAGGTGTATGTGATTTTTAGCACAATCGCACCATACACAACAGTCATGAGTCACACACACATCTCACTGTCCCTATTCGGTAATCAGATTTTGCTGGCCGCCAAATATTAAGAAGCGCGGAAAAAGGGCGATTTAATGGATGATGCTCAGATTTTATAACCTTAATTATCGCATGATCTGGTAACTTCTCGATCACCATAAAAACCTGTTCCGATTTCAACTTTGTGATAAAAAAAAATCGTAAAACTATTGTCAGGAATACATGAAAATTTGAGGTTCTTAGCATACATTTTTTTATCAAAACTATAAGAATATGTTCACACGATGTATTGCGGTGCATACAGTACGCGCCACAATACTTTGTGTGTTTCGGGAGCTCGCGCTAATACACGCATAATCCCACGGCGAGGTGGAGGGCAGCAGCCGCCGGCCCCACAGACATGCATTACTCACGGCGCGTGTTCGCCGAAAATAATTGACATTTCACTTATCTCCCCCCCCACGTACATACGATCATAATCCATAGTTCTCTATGAGGAGCTGATCGGTCTAATAATTATGGGGACTTTCCCGCGTATTATTAAGCGCAGTAACGCCAACGGGGAAATACGCGGCGAAATGCGCACAAAAGTAAGCGTGTGTGAACAATCTTAAAGTCATCCACTGTGACAAGGTGACCCTCAGTACAGATGGGAACTTACTTGAATTTCTTATTCTCACTTGGTGTCTTTTCAGACCTCAATATTTTCAGGGAGCTACATTTTTCTCTGATTAAAAACAGTCTGTGTGCGGGCAGAGTGCGCAACCAAAATGGAGGCTAGCCACTTTCCCGAGCAAACAATCCAAAAAACAAAAATTGGTCAGCACATCCAAAACAATTTTAACCCCTTACCGACATTTGACATACCCATACGTCAAGGTCGGGGAGGTGTTCCCACAAATTAACGTATGGAGCTCGCAAGATCGCGGCATGGGACCAGTGGTATATTACCGCTGGCATCATGCTGCATCCCCCGTGCCCAAAGTGAGGGGGCTCATACCAGCCCGGCCAGGTGATTAACCTTTCATTATTGCAGCCGGTCATGATAATGAAGCTGCAGGCAGGAGGAGTGCTCCGGCGCAGCAAGCGGCGGAGACGGCACTTGCTGGTCCACTCACCCGACAGCCTGGACGGTTAATGAAAGCGTCCAGGTTGTCCGGTGATTTCACATGCCTTACAATGATTGTGGGCATGGTGATTGCAGTCACCATGAGCGACCAGTATAACAAACAGTAGTTGCTGTGTACAGGTCTTTCTGTATGAGCGATTTGAATATCGTCATTTACAATTCCCTCTGGGGAAATTAAAAAAGTGTGGAGAAGTTAAAAAATGTGTAAAAAAGTAAAACACTCAAATACGAAAAATAAATAAAAAACATTACACCGCCCTTTTCCCTTTATATATGCAAATTCCTAAAAAAAAGATGAAAAAATAAAATAAGTACCAATATTAGATTATCATCACGTGCGTAAAAAACCACCCTATAATATTGTCACATTATTAACCGTACGGTGAACGCTGTAAAAAAAAAAAAAAAAAGAGGAATTGCGATTTTTGTTCATCCGAGCACATAAAATGAACTAAAAAAGTGATCAAAAGCTCATATAACACCAAGGTGGGGCAATTAAAAAATCAGTTCACTCCTGCAAAAAAAAAGTCCTTACACAGTTCTGTATACGTAAAAATGAAAAAGTTACAGCTATTAGAAGACAATGATTTATAAATATTGTTTTACACAAAAAAAAAACATAAAAAAAAAAAAAGTACATCCACATAAAAAAAAAAAAAAAATATATAAATTGGGTAAACCATAATAGCGTAGACCCAGGGAGTAAAAATAACTTGTCATGGACAGGGCCGGGACAAGGCATTTTGGTGCCCTAGGCACGTACAGCCAATGGCGCGCCCCCACTCATCCCAAAATACCCCCAATAAAATCCTCCTCACCTGCGCCAGGTCTGTCACTAATTCTTCTGCATATTCCACAATGCTCCTGTCCATTCCTAGCAGTAATGCACAATGAAAATCCAGCCTGACAAATTTGGCTTTATTCAAAATCGCTCACCTCCGTATGTCAGTGCAATATCCCTAAAAATAAACACGTCACCTAATAAATCCACTATACATGGATACACATGAGCTAACATATACCGGACGAAGACTGTTACTAAAAAACACTCCTACAAAACCAAGACCCAAAAACTATTTACTAAGATCAATTAATCCTGCAGACCCTGACTAACGCAACCCACATGTGACTCTATCAGTGTAAACAGGCTTGATTACATATCACCGCCATTACAGTGACCATATAGTGGTAGATACTAAGTTGTATGAGATTGCTCTGCAGACTTTTATAGTGTTACACTGCAGTTACATTTAGTGAATAATCGGAGACATCATTTTTGGGATCAGCGTCGTTCACTTTCTTTTCTTCCCATCTGGTTCCACCTTCAGCTGATTGCTCCCTGGCCACATCGTCCCTGCAGATTTGACATAAAATCTTAGCAATCCTTCACATTTTCCCAGCAACTACCTTACTTATAGGTATATAAGTCCCTCAGTTAGAACAAGATATATAGATTTGGGCCACTCAGTCAGGCTGTTATATGTATATTGTCCACTTAGATAGGTAGGTATCTATAAATATAGAGGGCATAAGCGCAGGTATATAGACTATATGGTCACTCTCAGGAGGAATAATATAGATATAGTGTCACTCTTCAGGAGGTATATAGACATAGGGTCCTCTCAGGGCAGCGTATATAAGCATATAGGGGCACTCTGGCAGGGTTATAGATATAAGGTCATCTCAGGCAGGTATATGATATAGGGGCACTCATGCCAGGTATATAGGGCATAGGCAGGTTATATAGCTATAGGGCTCAGGCAGGTATATTAGGGCCTACACAGGAGGTATATCAGCTATAGGGCTCGGCAGTATATAGTAGGGGCACAGAGGTATATGGGGGTTAGCGCAGGTGTATAGGGGCTCAAGCCAAACCGTATAGGAGTCAGGCAGGTGTTATGGGGGCCAGGCAGGCGTATGGGGGCTAGGTAGGCGTATGTGGGGCTAGGCAGGCGTATATACTGGGGGCCATCAGGAGGCTTATGGGGCACAGACAGTGCATACGGGCACAGGCAGGCATATGGGTGGCCACAGGCAGGGGATAGGGGCCACAGGCAGATGTATGGGGCACAGCAGGCGTATCGGGGCTCAGGCTGGCGTATGGGACCACAGCAGGGCATTTGGGACCACAGGCAGCGTGATTGGGGGCACCAGGCAGGCTTATTGGGGGCCACAGGGCAGGCGTATTTGGGGGCTCAGGCCAGCTTAAGGGGGCCACAAGCAGGCGTGTATGGGTGCTTGCAGGGTATGGGGCCACGGCCAGGTGTATGCGTGGCCAAGAGCAGCCCATATGGGGGAACAGGCAGGCGTATGGGGCCACAGGCAGGCGTATTAAAATCTATGGGGCGTAGGCAGGCGTATTTATGGGGCCAACAGGCAGGGCGTTATTGTGGCCTAGCAGGCGTTTATGGGGGCTCAGGCAGCGCGTATTTTATGATGCAACAGCAGGCATTATGGGGGCCACAGGCAGGTCTTATGGGGGCACAAGGCAGGGCGATATGGGGGGCCACAGGCAGGGTATGGGGGACACAGCGCAGGCGTATGGGGCCACAGGCCAGGTGTATAGGGGCCAGGCAGAGGGCGTTATGGGCCACGGCAGGAGTATGGGACAAGGGCGGTGGTATGTGGGGCCACAGGAGGCGTTATGGGGCCACAGGTGGCAGTATGGGGCTACAGGAGGCATAAATAACAAAATTATACTCACTTTAACTGCTTCCCGGGCGCGGTGATCTCTTCAGGCCACGCCTCCTACGCGGGACGCTCCTCGGGCGCTTCTTGGGCGAACTGCCTGTGACGCTGCTGTGCACCCGAGGAGGGCAGCGTGCGATGACATCTTCATTGCGGACCCTGCAGCTGAGCCGACAGAGCAGCGGCGGGTCTTCAGGATGTCAGGAATGGCGGCCCCGCTGTGTCGGCCCTTGCGGCTTAACGGAGGATCCAGCGACTCCTAGGTGAGCGGGTCCGACACTGTCTGCGGAGCAGGGAGCGCTTGCTCTCTGCTCCGCAGAAGCGGTCAAAGAGACCGCCGGCGCTTCAGGCCCATGGCAGCGGCCTGGAGCCCGGCGAGGTTCGGGGCCTCTGCCTGCGTCCCTTAGAGACAGGCAGAGGTAGGCGCCCTAGGCGATCGCCTACCTCTGCCTACCCGTCGTCTCCGCCTCTGGTCATGGATACTATCTAAATAAAAAACACTACTAGGATTTCAGTATTTTCTTCACCCTGCCTTCCAAAAAACGGATGTAAAAGCGATCAAAAAGCCTTGTCCCCCAAAAATGATACAAATAAAAATGTCAACCAGAGCTCCACTTTCATTTCAGGTAGTGCTCTGAGAAAATGAAAGGGGTGCTCTGATTTGTTGCTATGGGCAACAAAGAAAGTCTTAGACCTAGACATTTTTCATACATGCCCCCCTTAGGTTTTGTTTGAGTTTACTTCGTACAGTTTAATTGACATGCTATCTCAATATATTCGGGTGAGTACGTATATGTGGGCCACAAATTTCTATCACATGATCACCACATATATAGTGATATTACATAATATTACTGGGCAAACCAGTTCATCAAAATTACTATTAGCAATAACAACAGTACAAAAAGACCAAATAAAACCTCCACATACAGTAATCAGTATGTATGGGTATATTCTGAACCTAATGAAACAAAAATCAGGACTAGTACTTGGTTATATTTCCTTCCATCTTAGTCAGTGAGGCTCATAAAAAATTGACACTGAATTGTATTATTTTTTCACCTTTACACTTTCAGAAGAGTTCCCCTCAACACTGACTTATCCTGCTAAGAGGATTTACAGTAAAGACATCAAATCATTTTAATTCAAAAGATGTGAAGCTGCCATTACATAAAAAAATAACAAAAGACTCTTTCTATTTGAAGCAATTGACAAAAAAAAATCTTCAAAGGTTTTCTACATGATTTTCAAAGCCAATCTCCAGATAGATATCAAACAAAAATGTAATCCACAGTGACTGAGCCGTCAGAAAATTGTTGGGAAAATAAAGTAAATCAATAGAGTGTCAAGAGTCTCAAATGGAAAATATTGAATATTCATTTCTTAGCTTCACATAGGATTACTAGCAAAACCATTAGCTTGTGGGGTAATTCTTACATTACTACCTGATCAAGTTCTGTTTGGGTAAATTAACTACAGTATATGTATATACAGCAGTCAATTTAACGTAAGTTAATAGGTAATATATATGCGGCCTACAGTGTGTGTGTATGGGGATCCTTGCAATTGAAAAGAAGCTGCATTTCCCTGTTGGCCTACAGTGTGTGTGTATATATGTAACACCCCTTTGTGCCAACCTCCTTGGGCAGGGTGTGTTGTCGCTCTCACCTCTCTATGACACAGTGCCTCCACCCAAATCTTCATATCAGCTCTCCAGTTATGCAGGAAAGGTGGTTCCTCTTCTGCCAGGGGTCGACTCGGGAAACCCCTGTCTTAGCTCAGTACACACTCCCAGAGTTGGGGATAAAACTCTTAGCAGATTTATTTCAACGGATTAATAGGTGATATGTGGCTTGGAGAATGGCACACATGAAAATAGAGTGAAACACATAACATCAATAACTACAGTAAATACAAAATACTCCCCCTACTGGTAGAGTTACAGTTCTGTCTTTTTTTTTTACGTGGTGGCCTACGTAGGTAATCCCACAGTAATATACAGTCAGTTACCCTCTCCTAACTGATCAATCACAGTGAGAGTGCAATCAAAATGGCTGCCGCAATGCAGCGTCAGTTAAACCGTTGGGGCCCAGTTGTCGCGGTCATTGGAGCTCTTTTGGTAACGTTGGTGCACTTTGAGATCTCAGCCTTAGCAACCACAGAACAGTCCACACTACAAGTGTACAACTCCTGATCAGCAAAGTCCTCCCAGCGTCTACTCACTCTTCATGTCTGCACTGCAATGGACTCCATCCTGCTGCTGTCACATTCAGGTGCTGGGTGCCCTGGCAGGGGAGGCAGGATTCTCCTGGGTGGGAAGCTGGGGCTCTGCAGCTGACAGGTGGCCCACAGACTAGCCAGTCTCTTCTCAGGACACACTGGGGAAATCTCAGTCTCTCTCTCAGAGCTCTCTCTCCTCTGTAGTCTTCTCACTTCTGCCTCTTCCCAGCTCCTGTCCCCCTTCCTCCTCTCTCCCCCCCTCTTCCTGTGATGTCACCAAACCAGGGCTGCTGGGTAGTGAAGCCCAATGCATCTCTGGGAAAGAAGAGTGAATGCCTCTTTCTATAGCATCCACTGTACACATTGCTCCTCTTTGGGGGGTTACACTCTCCCCCTGGTGAGTCTCTGAAAGTGTCCAAGCATGAAATGAAGACTCACCACCTGGAATACAATCATGTGTTAAAGTATCCTGACTTACACCAAATCAGACACACAAAATCAGCTCCCTTACAGGAACGGGGGAAAATAGGGCCACACGTCACAAACTTAGGGGTACGCTCTGGGGATTCATTTTCTGCCCGATTTTATCGTGGTCGCATCATGGGGGGTCTTGTGTCCCATGGGGAGAGTTTTACTACAGGGGCCCCCTCCTCGATCCTGACTCTTGACTGTCAGGCTAGGTTCCCTAGTGGTTTTTCCCTCAGGGTGATCCATACATCTAGTTCCCCCCCAAACTGGGGAATTGGACTGACTTCTGGATAGATCTTCTTGGTCATCCCCCCTTATGGACTGTTTTATGATCTTCAACAGTAGGACAGGGGTTGCGACCCATCGGTATTTTGGGCCCCTTTGTCATAAATTCACTATCATGCTTGAGAATTAATAAGGGGGCTGGCACTTTGTTGATGGGGGATGGTCCCCCGGGAGGCCCGCCTGGTGGGGAAAGGGGCTCTGTTGTCTTGCAATTTTTTGAAAATGGATTTTTCTTTCCTAAGGTAAAGATGTTGGCGATGTAGGTCTTGACAATCCCACCTCCATTTTCAGGCTTCACCCGGTAGAGGGGGAACACCGGCAGTTGCTTTTTCACAAGGTTTCTGGGTCCCAAACGATCAGCAAGCTTGTTTTTTTTCATGAAGACCTGTTGCTGAATGGAACCCTATCCCAGGCTGAAAATTTGCTCACGAACTTACGGTATAACGGGTTTTTTTCGCCTTCCTGCTCGACCAAAAAGCCTGTTCCCCAATTTGGGCCCCCTTTAAAATTCTCTCTTCAACTGTGACACATACTCTAAGTAGGTTTTTGGTGAAGGTCGGTGTCCCCCAAAACTATTCTAGGGTACCCTGGTTCTTACCGAACATTAGGAATAAGGGGAGAAACCCAATTTATGTTCTTGGTGCAATTTGGGGCGTGGACTAACTGACTGATAGTCGACCCCGCGTCCTTTTGTTTGGGGTTAAAAGTCCCCAACTGTTGAGAAGGGGTTTGCGACTAAATCTCTCGGGCTGAGGTCCCTTGAGGGTGGAAAGGTGGGTTCTGGTTTCTTGATCCCGCAGTTTTCCCAAAAATTTCCTTAATCAGCCGACTCCAAAGTCTTCCCTTGGTCAGTAGGGATGGGGCTGGCAGCCCATAATGCACAAAGAATTTTTCCCAAAAAAGTGTTCGCCACAGTGATTCCCCTTGGGGTCTCTGGTGCTGTGGGCTTGGGCATAGCGGGTAAAATGGTCAGTGCCCACTAATACATTGCGAATTGCCTCATAGGTTAAATGGCAAGGAAATCGATAACACTAACTTAGGGGGCCCATCACTGGTGTGTTGACAAGTGGGGCGGATGGGTGTGTAGGTTTCTCAGAATGCCCCGCGTACATACTTGCAGTACCCCCTTAAATGTCAGTTTCCCATTCGGGGCCAGTAAAACGGTCTTAAAAAAGTCCAGGGGTCTTCTCAAAACCAGATGCCCATGTTCATCTGCGGCCTCATGCCATCTCCAAAATTTGGGGTAGGTAGCCCAGTTTCTTCGAATCTCTCCATTTTGATGTGGGGTTTCTGGTACAGTAGTCCACTTCTCGGACTTGGGACTCTAATTGGGGGCGCAATAAGTTTCTTTTTTCAGAGCTTTCCCCTTTCAGGCTCCCGCCCCTTTTCAAGACCATCGAACCACTCCCACTGAAGGATCTTCTGTTGGGGCCCTTTTGTTGGTTTGAGTCAGTTGAGGGGGGAATTATGGTGACCCTCGTTAATGGCAAAACAAAGGGGAAGAGCTTTTCCGAGACCCTAGGAATTTGGCAAAACCTTGACAGGAACAGTCCTCGTTGTTGTCTGTGACACATAGCTTTCACGTCAAAAGCAGGGCTTCCACCATGCTCACCCTCATCTTCCAACACCTTTCCCTTGGAGGCGGGACAGAGGGGTCGCATCAATTTACTGGTCCCCTGGTCGATACTTAAGTGAAATCATAAATGGCTAAGGCTGCAAGCCACGGGTCCTTTCCCAAAAGCTTGGCTGTGGTCTTCACATAGGTTAGTGGATTGTTGTCATTTTTGTGAATTAAAAACACTCCATAGGGGTTTGTCATGCAGTTTGCCCAAACTGCCCACTTAATGCTAAGAATTCAAGCTTGTGGGGGGGTAGTTGCGCCCCCTGGGTCAATCCTCGGCTGATGTAGTAGTCGGTCGCGGGGCCCCGCCTGTCTGTTAAAAACGCTCCAAGCCCCTCAAGTGAAGCATCTACATGCAGGCATATGGCTTGCGGGGTCCATAGGCCAACACTGGAGTCTGTGTCAGACAGGATTTCAACTTCTCAATGCCTTACCCTTTGGTGTCCATCTCTTCCAAATGTTCTTTAAACCCTAAGTGGGCCTTCTTCCCGATTTCTTGGAATAACTTGTTCCTTTTGGGAGGGGGAAACCCCTTGGTGAGAAAAAGTCAGGGCTTTGTGATTTTTTGAATATGCGGTACAAACCGGTAGTACCCACAGAACCTTTGAAAAGATGAGCTCCCCAATTTGGTGGGTTGGGGCCCATTTGAAACGGTTTCCCTTTTGGGCGGGCCCTTTAAAAATCCTTTCCCGATTAAATGTGCCCCAATTTTTTCACGTTTTGACAGAAACAGCATTTGTCAAGGGGACAACTTCAGCCCGCCTTCTCCAGACGATCCGTCTTTGAACAATCTTTGGTTATGTTCTTTAGAGTTCTTTTCCAAACAGATAGGTCATCAAGTATACCAAAATTTCCCTGAAATTTCATTCTTATCACCCTCTCCAACATCTTTGGAAGTTTCGGGGGGCGCGGTCCCCCCCTGGGGTCCTTGCGAACTGAAAAAACCAAGGGAAGATTAAAGCAGTTTTTCTTGATCCTCTTTGGCCATAGGTATTTGAAAATACCCACTCCGAAAATTAGCACAGAAACCATTGGCTCCCTGTAGAAATCTAAAGCTTCATCAACCGGGGCACAGTATATTGGTCAGGACTGTGCGCGTTAAAGTACGATAATCCACACAATTCTAATATCCCCATTTTTTACGGGCAACCATAGGGGGAAAAGATATGGGCTGTGGACTCGATGATGACTCATGCCCAGCAAACCTCTTAGGTGCTGCCTGACATCCTCAACTCTGCTGGAGCTAGCCTTCGGGCCTTCCGAAAAAGGGTTTCATTAGTCAAACGATGTGGTGCTCAAAATCCCCCGTGCAGACCCAAAGATCCAGTCACCTAATGAAAAAAGACGGGAGCATGCTTCAAACATACTTTTTATTAGCAACTTTTGTCATCACCTCTCGGTCGCACCCTTTAAAACAGGGATGGAAAATTCAGAATGTAACTCTCTCCTTTCTGTTTTTCTTTAATAAGCTTCCAAAAACGGTGGGGGAATGTTGAGTTTTGAAGATAATCAGCACCTCCATTTCTCGACACCCTTGAGCTAGTGTTCGGAAGATGTTGGCATTTGTTCCCACTATAAAGGTACTGCTGTCCGGTCTGATCAGTCTTGGGGAGACTAGTGCTATGATGGTATCTTTTTCCACTCCCAAAAAAAGTCTTAGGGAACCGTAATGGTAGAAAATATCCTCTTAGGGTAGCTTTTGTCATTAATCCCCCAAACTACAAGTCCCGTAGGGCTTTGGGGCCAATTGACAAGTATTTTTTTCCCTTTCTCAAAAAATGATTGCACTTTAGACCCGCTGTCAAAAAACCCGTAAGGGGGGATCATTTATATAGGTTTTTTACTTTTGGAGAGGGTTCCCTAAACCTTCAGGGGGTTGTCTCGAGGCAGGGATTGATGGGTAGTAGAGTATCCTTTGATGTGCAAGGGGGGAGTAAGAACTCTATGCCCCCCCCTTCCCCTTTCCCAAAAGCCGATCCTTGCATTGGGAAGGGGTAAGGATTTTGTGAATCCACTTCTTTTGGGGCCCATCTAGCTTGTGGATGGTGTTCCCCCGCAAAAAACCCCCTCTCTTTATATATCCATCTTTAGGTGACAACAATTACCCCTTTTCTGGAAAGTTTTTTTGCTGTTTCAGCTTCAGCAATCTTTTCAGTTTTTTCCCCTTCTTTAGCCTGAGCCGTCAAAAAGTTGGCAAAAATTTTTACCCCTGCTTTCAATAACCTTTTAGAGCTCCTCTTCTCGCCCACTTTCCTTGGGCTTTAAAGCCACAGTAGTACTTTTCTTGAAAGGGGGGCTCTCTAGCTGCGGAAGTGGCTTCTCTTGTGCACTTCCCTTTACTTCCTTTTAAAAATGATGGAAAGAACAGGAATCTTTCTTTATCCTAACCCCCAGCCTTTGGAAATGGGGTCTTGAGTTAAAACTCCCCGCAGTACTTGGGCTTCGGCATTTGGGCAAATTCTGGGGTTAAGTCCCCCCTTTTGGGCATTTTTTGTGAAACCCGCTTGTCTAGTCGGTAGGTTTTCGGACATCTTTCACCCGGTGTGTGCGGAGTCTTAAAGAAGGGCAGTGGATCTTTTGGGGACCCAAAAGCATTTCTAGAGATCCATATAGTCTGATGAGTTTATGGCTTGCTTGCCAAGCAGCTTGCCCACTTCCATAGCTGGGCCCTTAAACTTCTACTATTCTCGCTTCTTCACCCCGCTCCCTGACTGCCACTCTTCCAGTACTGAAGGGAAAATCCTTTTGTTTTATACCCGTTTCCCCGCTGGGGTAGGGGGGCACCTGGAATGTTTTAGCGACGATAGCCTCCCTCAGGCTGTAACTTTTGTGAAAAGGTGACTAACCGTTCCATGGCTGCAATAGCACAACAGTAGCAGAAGTTTCTTTTGATTAGAAAAGGCGGGGTAGGTGGGAAACATCTATTAGCCCTTTCTGTTGCAAATTTGCCTCCCGATGCGGTCTCTGCTGCAGGCCTTACGGCCGAGATCTTCCCCTTGTTGGCCTGTTTGATGGCCCAGCTATAAAAATGGAAAAGTTATTCCCCTTAAAAAACCCTTTCGTACAATTTTGGGGCTGCCTCAACTGCCCCCCCCAAATTTATCACTCCACGATCAACCACTTTAGGCTGAACAAATTTATGAAGCTTTCACTATCTGAATATTGTTCTCGAGGTGTTGTAAGTTCACCCAAACAGCAAAGCTATGTTCCTCTATAATGTTCTTTTCAAAACCCCAAACAGAACTTTCTTCGTTAAGAATCCATGACAGCTTTTCTGCTTTACTCTTTATGTTTGGGGGATTTTTCGCAGTCCCCCACTGTAAAACCCCTTTGTGCCAATTTGGGCGGGTGTGTTGTCGCTCTCACCCCTCTATGACAATTTCTCCACCCGAATCTTGTATCAGCTCTCCCGTTTTGCGGAAAGGTGGGTTCCTTTTGCCCGGGGGCGATGGGAAACCCTGTCTAAGCTCAGTACACATCCAGGTTGGGGGGTAAAACTTTTAGCAGATTTATTTAAGGGTTAATAGGTGATATGTGGTTGGAGAATGGAAAACATGAAAATAGAGTGAAAACATAAAAAATATAAAAATCAATAATACGTAAATACAAAAATACCCCTATGGTAGAGTTTCAGTTCTGTCTTTTTTTTTTACGTGGTGGCCCACGTAGGTAAACCCCCAGTAATATAAATTCAGTTACCCTCTCCTAATGTCATCACAGTGAGAGTGCAATCAAAATGGTGCCGTAATGCAGCGTCAGTTAAACCGTTGGGGGCCAGTTTCCGCGGTCGTTGGGGCTCTTTTTGGTAAGTTGGGGCATTTGGATCTCAGCCTTTGCAACCCCAAGAAAATTTCCCCACTACAAGTGTACAATCCTGATCAGCAAAGTCCCCCAGCGTCTACCACTCTTCATGTCGCACTGCAAGGATCCATCCTGCGCTGTCACATTCAGGTGTGGGGGCCCTGGAGGGGAGGCCCGGATTCCCTGGGTGGGAAGTGGGGCCTTTCAGCGAAGGGGGCCCCAGACAGCCGTTCTTTCAGGACACATGGGGAAAACTCAGTTCTCTTCAGAGCTCCTCTCCCCTGTAGTCTCACTTTTTGCCTTTCCCAGTCCTGTCCCCCCTTTCCCCCTTCTCCCCCCTTCTTGATGTCACCAAACCGGGCTACTGGGTAGTGAAGCCCAAATCTTGGGAAAAAAAGAGTGAATGCTCTTTCTATTGATCCACGTACACATTGCTCCTCTTTGGGGGGTTACATATTTTCATAGTTGCCAACCCTCCCCGGGTTTTGGCGGTTCATCCCCCTAATGGGGGGCCCTTTTCCCGCCCTCCGTTGGGGGTTAACCTCCGCCCCTTTAGAGAAGCTGGAGGTTATCGTTACAGAGGCATGGGAGGTCACTTGCGCTGCCCTAAGCCCCCTGTGGCCGCCGGCAATGCTCTCCCGCTTAGAGGAAGCTGCAGAGATTGCGGGGTAGGGGGGGGGCTTTGTGGGACCCGTGAAGCTCCGCCCCCCCTTTCCCCATTTGAAAAAATGGGAAGCCGAGGAAGGTGGTGCAGGGTGGTGTGTGGTTTGGGTGGTGTGTGTGGGGAGGGGGGGCTGTTTTCCTGTGAGGGGAGGGGTGTGTGTGTAGTGGATGAGTGATGTGAGGGGGGTGGTGTGCAGTACTGGTGCATGTGAGGGGAGGAGTGTGAAGTAGGTTTTATTTTTTATTGTTATGCATGGGGGACGCCCGGTCATGGGGGCATCTGCCCGGATAAAATGGGATTTGGAAAGGGGCCATTTTGCCTGAAAAAAGGGGGGGATCGCTGGCTCAGGGGGCATTGCCCCGGATAAAGAGGGCATCTGCCTGGTCATGGGGGATCTCCTGGATAAAGGGGGATTGCCTGGTCAGGGGGCATCTGCCTGGTAAAGGGGGGATTACCTGTAAGGGGCATTTGTTAGCTTGGGGGCATCTGCCTGGATAAAGGGGGGGATCTGCCTGGTCATGGGGGGAAACTGCCCGGTAAAGGGGGCATCTGCCTGGCTCATGGGGGATCTGCCTTGCTCATGGGGGGGCATCTGCCTCGATAAAAGGGGGCATTGTCTAACCAAGGGGCATTGCAGATAAGGGGGCACTCCTGGTCTGGGGGCATCTGCCCGGATTTAAAAGGGGGATTACCTGGGTAAGGGGGCTCTGTCTGCTCATGGGGGCATTGCCCGGAAAGGGGGGATCTGCCTGACTCATGGGGGCATTCCTGGATAAAGGTGGATTGCCTGGCCCATGGAGGTTGCATGGCTCATGGGGAATCACCTGGCTAAAGGGGGATCTGCCTAGCTATTGGGGGGAAAATACCCGGTGTAAGAGCATAAGTGGCTATTGGGGGGGACTACCCGGCTATTGGGGGCATACCTGGCTATTGGAAGCATACCTGGCTATTGGGGGCATATGGCTAATGGGGGATACCTGTCAATGGGGGCACTATTGGTAATGGAGGCACTACCCGGTGTAAAGGGGGATACCCGGTGTAAGGGGGCACACCTAGCTGAAAGGGGGATTTTTGGCTATTGGGGCGCTACCTGGCTAGAAGGGGCATTAACCTGGGAAAAAGGAGGTACACTGGTTACGGGTTCAAATAGGCACCGAGATACGCCATTGGGGCACAGTTTGGCGGTATCTCCCGCTTCTGGTTGCTGAATGACCATCCAACAGTCCCGGGAAAGCTGGGTGACGCCAAAAAACCCCAAAATTTAGCTTTCTTCCGAGCCTTACAAGTTGGGGATGGTTGTGGGTTTTTCGAAGGGGGCGTGGGTTACATGCAAGATGGGCGTGGGTATGAAAATTTTTGGCGCGCCCACGCCGCCTTTTAAATCTCCCCGCTTTTTTACTTTTAAAAAATTGGCATGTATGTTAAAAATACAGGGGTAAATTTCAATTCCAAAAAAGCTCCTTTTTGTTTCAGAAAATGCTTTTTTCAATTTATATATTATGTATATAAAATTTATATTTTATATTTTTTTATATATATTATTTCTTAAAATATTTTTATAATTTCAATTTGTTTATACATTTTATATGTAATTAAAGTAATATATATATTGGTATAAATGCATATATAATAATTTTTACTAAAATTTTTTATATTTTATAAATTATATATTATATTATATAATAAAAGTTTTTATGGCCCCACCGAGTTTTGGGGAAGGCCCCTACTTTTGCCCCCAAAAATTGGGGGAAAGCTTATTGACCCCAGTATAAAACTAGGGTGGAAAAAGAAATGCTTTTGGTGAAATTTTTAAAAAAAAAAAGATACAAAAAAAAATTACATAGGGGAGATTTTAGGCGTTTAAAGTCCCCCCATAGACAGATTTAGACTTGGGATAAGCAGTTTAATGTCCCCCTTTGGCAGATATAGGAGCTATATGTCCCCCCTAGGCAGGTTTTTTTGGTGGGGATAGGTCATTATAGGGAGGTTTTTAGGTCCCCCCCAAAGGGAGGTTATAGGCGGTATAGGGGCACCCCAAGCAGGTATAGGGTCCCCCAAGGCGGTTATTGGCAGGTATAGGGGCCCCCTTTGGAGGTTAGGCGTTATAGGTCCCCTTTGGTTTGGCCCATAGGCAGGGGGATAGGCAGGTATTTGGTTTTATAGGTAGGCTGTAGGAAGGGTTTTGCAGGTATAGGTCCCATAGGTTTGGCTGTAGGCAGGGGGATAGGGGGGTTTTAAATAGGCTTTTAGGTAAAATATAGGTCCTATGGTAGGCTGTAGGCAGGGTATAGGAGGAAAAGGTCCCCTTTTACACGTATGGAGGGTAGGCAGGGGATAGGGAGGTTAGGTAGGCTGTATTTTGGTATAGGTCTTTTAGGTTTTTCTGTAGGCCCGGGTATAGGGGTTTTAGGTCTCTAGAAGCTATAGGTAGGCTTTTTAGGGGGTATAGGCAGGTTTAGGTAGGCTGTTTTGGTTGGTATTTGGTCTATAGGTAGGCTGTAGGGGGGGTTTTAGGCAGGTTTTAGGTAGGCTGTAGGCAGGGTTTTAGGCAAGTAAAAGGTCCTCTAGGCAGTATAGGTTGGTGTAGGCCGGGGGATAGGCAGGGGATAGGTCCTTTTAGGGAGGCTGTAGGCAGGGTAAAAGGGAGGTATAGGTTTTCCCCTAGGCACGCTATAGGTAGGCTGTAGGCCCCGGGGATAGGCAGGTAAATTTGGTAGGGGGTAGGCAGGATAGGTCCTATAGGTTTGGTGTAGGGGAGGGTATAGGCGGGTTTTTGGGCCCATGGTTTGGTGTAGGCAGGGTAAAAGGGGAGGTTTTAAAGGGAGGTGTAGAAAGGTAAAAGGCAAGTATAGGTCCTCTTGGAAAGGGAAAAGGGAGGGTGAGGCAGGGTTTAGGCAGGTTTTTAGGTCATCCCAGGGTGGCAAATAGGTAGGTTTTATGGGGGTATAGGCCCGGTTTGGGGGTTGTAGGCATTATTGGTCCTTAGGTAGGCTGTAGGAAAGGGAAAAAGGGGCCCTTTTGGTTTGGCGGGAGGGAGGGTATAGGCAGGTAAGGTCCCCTTTGGGACGCTTTTAGGTAGGCTTTAGGGAGGGGTATAGGCAGGTTAAAAGGTAGGTTTTTAGGTAGGTATTGGGCCCAAAGGTAGGCTGTAAAGGGAGGGGATAGGCAGGTATAGGTAGGCGTAGGAGGGTTTTTAGGGAAGTATAGGGCCTCTGGGAGCTTTAGGTAGGCTGTAGGCAGGGTTTTAGGGGCCCGGTATAGGTCCTTAGGGAGGGGTTTGGTAGGGGTGTGGCAGGGTATAGGCAGGTATAGGTAGGCTGTAGGCCGGTTTTAAGGTTTCCCATAGGGAGGTGTAGGCGGGGTAAAGGCAGGTATAAGGGGAGGTGTAGGCAGGGTATAGGCACGTATAGGTCCTCTAGGAAAGGGATAAGGGAGGGTTTAGGCGGGTATAGGAGGTTTTAGGTCCTTAGGGAGGTAATTTGGACGGGGATGACAGGGTTTTTAAAACAAAAAAAAAAAACTTACTGGTCCCCGTTGCTCCGTCTCCCCCGCCCTCTGCATCCCCGCTCCCGTCCCCGGGTCCCGCGCGCTGTCCCGTTTCCCGGGAAAAGGTGGGGGATGTAATTTAGGGGCCCCCGCAAACAGCGGGTGGCCCCCAAAGCCCCCCTGTTTCCGGAAACTCGGACGACCCCCGGGGCCCCCCCGGAGTTTCCCCTTTCGGCGAAAGGGGCGTCCCCCTTTTCGCGACCAGGGGGTTATTTCCCCCTGTGTGCGCTCCGGAGGGTCGCAACCCCCAGGGGAGGGAAACCCCTGCCCCGGACGGCCCCAAACCAGGCCCCAAAGCCCGTTTAAAAAGTATGGCCTTCTGTATATGCGCTCCACTTTTTTAGTGCTGAAAAACTGGTTATACTTGAATTATTTCGGGATTACAGTTTTTTATAATTTTTAGCCTGGGGAATGAAAAGGGGAAAAAAGGGGCCCCAGTGTTTAAGATCTTTTTTTTTTGGTAAAAAAAAACATCCATTAAAACAGAGTTAAAAAAAATAACTTGCTTTTGGGTTTTTTGATGCGTTTGGCCCCAATGGCCCCCTTGTCACAGTAATTTTAATTCTGGGTGGATGAAAGTACTAATATTGCAAATGCTGCACAGTTTCTGGTATTTTGTGAGATAATTTTGGGGGGAAAGGGGAGCGATGGGAGAACCTCTTTGTTTTGTAAGCCATTTCGGGGCGTAAATTCAGGGTGCCTCTTTTAATTTTTAGACCCTTTTATGAAATGAAAGGGGAAAAATTCTGTTTGGTTGGTATGGACAACAGGAAAAATCTTTTGGGCCTTTGGAAAAGTTTGCTTTCCTGGGGGCCCCTTGGCAGTGCTAAACATGCACCCGCTGGTCCCCCCTGAAGTAAACCCACGCTAAAATGTAGTTTGGTAATTTTATAAAAATTAATTATGTCTGTTATGGATTTCGTTTAAATATTTATGGATCTAGGGCGACTTGTATAAAGGGCTTTTGCCTGTTTTTTTGGAGTAACCTGCGGGGGGGGTACGGCCAGAAACCCCCCGTCGGGAAAGCAAAGGGTGCCAAATTTAAAGGGGAGGTTCCCACTTTCAGCTTTCGCCCCGAGAAGGGCGGCAATGGCCCCCGGTGTGGGCTTCGGGGCCCGGGGCGCGGGCGCTCGAAAGGCCCCCCCCCGAGGGATGTACGATCCCGAGTTAGAAAAATTTCGGCGCATTTTCCTGCCCCGACAAGCAGACCTTTGTTTATTTTGGGGCTAAAAGCTCGGCGGAGGCAAAATGAAAAAAAAGAACGGAACATGCGAGGAAACATAGAAGATTGCAAGAGAAATCTCGGCGCTCAGCTCCGTGCAGCATGGAGTATGAATTAGAAAACATTGCCTTTATAAAGGCTGCAAACATTCTCTGAAAAGAGCTCAAACCTCAAAAATCACAAGTACATAAAAAAAAAAATTGCAAACAGCTACAACGGCGCCACATCAAGAATTCGGATATTGGAAAATTCCGGGAAATACAGTAAATCAAATTCAGAAAGCTAGTCTCATTGGTCGGCAGAAACCAGCCAATCAGAATAGGAGCGACAGTGAACCATTCAAACCTATGGAGAACTATTGACCAATCAAAATCAAAGGCGGGAAAGTTCAAAATACAGTAAAAAGGCCAAAAAGAAGTGATTGGTTGAGCTAGCGGGGGCTTGGCTATCCCAGCCAATCAGAATAGGAGCGACAGTGAACCATTCAAACCTATGGAGAACTATTGAGCAATCAAAATCAAAGGCGGGACAGTTCAAAATACCGTAAAAATACTGAAAAGAGCTGATTGGCTGGCTAGCGGGGGCTTGTCTATCCCATCCAATCAGAGCGCGAGCTACTTCTCCCATTGTAGTCTATGTAGAGATCGTCGCAATGCAATCTCAGCGCTCTGCGCCGTGCGGCATGGACTATGATTTTAAAAATCTTTCTTATTAAGTGTAAAACATTATCAGATAAAGCGCTGAAACCGTCTCCCAAAATAAATCCGTTAAATCCCAAACAACGCGTTTGTCGCCGAGACCGGCTCTACATAGGGAATTGCAATATAGAGAATTGCCGGGAAATACAGTAATTCCAATTCTGTAAGCTCTTCTCATTGGTCGGCATAAACCAGCCAATCAGAATAGGAGCGACAGTGGCCCATTCTAACCTATGGAGGAGTATTGACCAATCAGAATAGGAGCGACAAGGACCCATTCTAACCTATGGAGGAGAATTGACCAATCCGAATAGGAGCGACAGGGACCCATTCTAACCTATGGAGAAATATTGACCGATCATATTCAAAGGCGGGACAGTTCAAAATACACTCACCGGCCACTTTATTAGGTACACCATGCTAGTAACGGGTTGGACCCCCTTTTGCCTTCAGAACTGCCTCAACTTCGGGGCAAGATTCCACAAGGTTTGCAACGATGCTCAATTTGGGTACCAAAGGGGGCCCAAAGATGCCAAGAAAATATTCCCCAACCATGACCCCACCACCAAAGCCTGAACCCGTTGTTTACGGGGCAGGGGGATCCATGCTTTCATGTTGTTAAACCAAATTTTTCTGACCTCCCACCCCGAATTCACAGCAAAAAATCGAGACTCATCAGACCAGGCAACGTTTTTCCAATTTCTAGTCCAATTTCGATGAGTTTGGGGCAAATTTTGGGCCTCAGTTTCCTGTTCTTAGCGAAAGGACACCCGGTGTGGTCTTTGTGCGTAGCCCACTGCCTCAAAGTTCGCCAAACTGTGCTTCAAGAGCTTTTCTGCCTCCCTTGGTTGTAACGGGGGGCTTTTTGAGTCACTGTTCCCTTTCTAACACTCGAACCAGTGGCCATTCCCCTTGACCTTGGCATCAACAAGGCTTTTCCCCCCCACGGGACTGCCGCCCCATGGATTTTTTTTCTTTTCGGACCATTCCAGGAAACCCTAGAGGGGTTGTGCGTGAAACCCCGGGGAGATCAGCATTTCTAAATACTCAGACCAGCTTTGGCACCAACAACCATGCCACTTCAAAGGGACTAAAACCCCCTTTTTTCCCCCCAACTATGCCCGGTTTGAACGCAGGGATTGTCTTGAATGTCTACTGAAAATGCCTGAGTTGCCCCCATGTATTGGTGATTAGAAATTTAAATGTTAACAAAGAGCATTTTTACAGGTTACCTAATAAATGGCCGGGAGTGTACATTGAAAAGCAGAAAAACTGATTGGGTGAACGGGGGGGGGGTTTGTCCAGCTTAGCCCAATCTGAGCGGAGTTTTCTTAAGGTTTTATGGGGAAACGAAATTCTGACGAGGTCTGTGATTGGCTAAGTTAAAAGAGGTGGGGTTTTTTTGGAAACCCAATGGGAGAGCGAGCGACGCTCTTATGGGTTTTAAAATGCAATCTGAAATAAAACTGTACATGGGCGAAATCAAATGATAAGACTACATAAGTTGTCCCGATGTAATATCAAATGACTAATAATATGGGGGTAACGAAAAAAAAATATTAATGCAATAAAATCATGTTTATTTTTTGATTTGCGTTAGCCAAGGATCAATAGTATGGGTGTAACAAAAATAACTAAATAAACATGAATTTCTTGAATTCATTTTTTTTATTTTTTTACACCAATATTATTGAGCATTTTATATACAAATAGGGAGAACTTCGGGAGTCTTATCATTTGATTTCGGCCATGTACAGTTTTATTTCAGATAGCATTCGAAAACCCATAAGAGCGTCGCTCGCTCTCCCATTGGTCCAAATAACCGCGCCTCTTTCAAATTAGCCAATCACAAACAGAGCTCGCTCGGCATTTCTTTTCACCATAGACCTCTATGAGAAGGTAGCTCAGCCGCTTATTGGCTAAGCTGGACGAGCCCCTCTTCCCCCCAACCAATCACAGTACTAGAATATTTCCGATGGACAGTAATAACTTTTATGGCGCCCTTCTATTGCGCCCTTCATTCTCCATTCGAAATAGACGCACTACATATGATTGGTGGATTTATATCTGCCGCCTGGGCTCAACCAATCAGCTCTTGTATGGCTTTTTACTGTTTTTTGAACTGTCCGCCTTTTCAGTTGATTGGTCAATACTTCTCCATTGTTTATAATGGTTCACTGTCGCTCGTATTCTGATTGGTTAATACTTATCCATAGGTTATAATGGGTCACTATCGCTCCTATTCTGATTGGTCAATACTTCTCCATAGTTTATAATGGTTCACTGTCGGTCCTATTCTGATTGGTTAATACTCCTCCATAGGTTATAATGGGTCACTGTCGCTCCTATTCTGATTGGTCAATACTTCTCCATAGTTTATAATGGTTCACTGTCGCTCGTATTCTGATTGGTTAATACTCCTCCATAGGTTATAATGGGTGACTGTCGCTCCTAATCTGATTGGTTAATACTCCTCCATAGGTTATAATGGGTCACTGTCGCTCCTATTCTGATTTGCTGGTTTTTCCCGACCAATGAGAATAGCTTAAATAATTTGAATTACTGTATTTCCTGGAACTGTTCAATATCCCAATTCCTAATGTAGTGCCGGTGACGGCAACAAACGCGTTGTTAGTGATTTGACTCATTTATGTTTATAGAAGGTTTCAGCTCTTTTTCTGTAAATATTTTTCACCGAATCCAAATTGCTTTTTGTCATCATACTCCATGACACACGGCGCTGAGAGGCCAGATTGCATTGCGCCGATCTCGCTATAGACTACAATGGGAGAAGTAGCTCGCGCTCTGATTGGCTGGGATAGACAAGCCCCCGCTACTTCAACCAATCAGCTCTTTTCTGCCTTTTTACTGTATTTTGAACTGTCCCACCTTTGATTTTGATTGGTCAATAGTTCTCCATAGGTTTAAATTGGTTCACTGTCGCTCCTATTTTAAATTGGCTGGTTTAGGGCCGACCAATGAGAAGGGGCTTACAGAATTTAAATTTTCTGTTTTTCCCGGGGGAAATTTTTCCAATACCCTTTAATTCTTGATGTTGCCCATTCTCTGTTTTTTTTTTTTTCCCGGGCAAAACTTTTCAAAAAATGGGTGTTTTCAAAAATTTGTGTTTTAAACCCAACCTCAGGGCAACCCCCTGTGCAAACAAATTGGGAAAATGTGTGCCAAATTTTTGGGCTTTGGCTTTGGGGGGGGGGGGGGGGGGGGGGGCTGTCCCCATTAGGGGCCATTTCCAGGCCTTTGGAATAAAAATTGGGAAAGGTGGATCTATTTTTGGGGGAAACCTCATTATATATTTTTCCTTAGTGTGATTGTCCCAAAAATGTTTTTTGCCTTGAAGTTTTGGGTTTCCACATTTGGTTTTTTGTCTGTTGTGAAGTTATTTTTTTAAATCCCCCACGGCTTTTTTTTTTTTCATACTGTTTTAATTTATCCCCGGCCCTTAAATTCAGTTCCGAAAATGTTTTGCAAAAAAGGGCCCAAAAAGTGTGGCACGTTTTTTAAAGGGAAAAAATTCCGGAACGGTTTTCCCCCAGCACAGATACTTTTATACAGTCTGGAAAAAAATTGGTTTGTTTTGTGACGGGAATTTATTCATCACCGAAATATACAAGTGGGGAAAAATTACAAAAAATGTAAAAACCCCATTTAGAGCAATAAAATTAATGACAAATATTGTGGATTTGCTAGACAAAATCCCCCCAAACCTCCCAAAATTTGTTTTTCCCCAAACCCCCTGGAAATTACATAATCCCCGCACATAAGCCAATGCAGATGAGCACACATGTTGGCCAAATGTTCCCCCCCATGGTGGCACATTTTGGACAGAGGTGCAACAGTTTTTATTTTTTGTTTGTGTGTGGTTTTGGAAAAAATTTGTATTTGTTTTTCATTACTTTTTTTTCCATTTGAATGCCCCAACCAAAAAACCAGAAACACCAAGGTCTGGTTGGACCTGTGGCTCTCCCACACGGATTTCTCCGGCTTTTTTTCCCTGGGGGTTTGTTTACGGATTTTCCTTTTCGGGGCAAAAAAAGACATCAGCAACTCGCTCAAATCATGAACTATGCCCTTGGAAATGGAAAACCAAATTTGGGAAAAGGGGCCTGTTTTGGAGGGACCGGCAAGGAAAAGGGCATAATAGTTTCACCTTAACCCTTTTAAAAATAATTCCCCTGTCCAAGTTTGAACTAATTTCCAATTGTTTTCACCCAATTTGGGCCATAAATTTTGCAATATTTTCCACTCATCCAAGCAAACTCGGGAAGATATTCTCTTTTCCAGTCTGCATAAAAAGGCAATCGGGCCAAATAGGAAAAGTACAAACCCCACTAGTCACTAATGCCCCTAAAAAACTAAGTCAAACCCGAAAAAACCCAACATCCCCGTTTTCAAACCTCCCAAATTCAGATTGGGTAATGTTGCCAGACAACAATGTCACACAAGTCATCCATGTGTTTTGGCATTTTGGGTCTCACAAGTTTGGGCCCCAAATTTAAAAAGGTCAAGTTTTCAAGAAATTTTTGGGGGGTTAAGTGTCACCTTGACTCCATGTGGAAACCCAAAGGCAATTTCCCCTTTGGGTTTTGGGGTTTACATTGTCATGTTTAAAGGGCATTAGAGAACAAAAAAATTGCAAGCGTCGGCCAGTTGATAGCCCGGGGACATTTTTTTGAATGCAAATTTTCCAAAATGTTTTGGCTCAAAATTAAAATTCCCCACTGACCCAAACAGTCAATTCCCAAACCACATCAGTGGTGTGCTTTTTTTTTAAATTGGGGAAGTATCTAAAACCCACACCCTTTTATGAGCATGTGGGGCGGGTAGACTTTTCCTTTAAACACCCCCACAACTTTTTAAAAACCCTTTTCAAGAATAAATTAAACCCAAGTGCTCATTGCTTTTAAATCATTTTGTTTTAACCAAAAAATCTTTAAAAAACCCAATTTACAAAATATTTAAACAAAACAAGAAAAAACCCTGAGGAATGGCAAACACCCTAGGATGGCATGTACATTTTTGGTCGATTCGGGCCCACCTTGGTTCCAGCCGTTCAAGCGCAGCCAGGATTTGGCGCCTCTACTCCGGGGCCCAGTTGGGTCTGGGATAGCGGGCCCCTGGATCCTGGGGGCTGGGGGAAGGGGCCCAACCAAAAGTTGATAGTAAATTTTTTGTCCTTTTGGGTGCGGGGAGTGAAAGGGGAGAAAATCTTGGTCGGGGTTGGAAAACCCAAATTTGACACCCCATGTCCCCCCTCTAGTTTGCAGTGAGTTTTTCTTTCACCCCACCCTTTTTTTGCAAACACCCAAATTTATGTGTTTTTCGGCCGGGCCCTGTTTTGGCCAAAAAGGGAAAAGCTGGGGATTCCATGTTTTTTTGGAAAGTTGGCTTTCCAAAAAGAATGTGGTTGGCACTTTGGGGCCCGGGGGTGGAGGACCAATCCTCTTCCCAAATGCCTTTTTTTGGGGGAAAAACACACCCCCATTGTTTGCATCCCCTTAAACATGATGGCCCCCCATGAATGTGTGTAAAGTTTGGTCCACTTACAAATTTTGGGCCCCGGGGGCCCTTCGCCCCTTTCCCCCCCAAAATTCCCCCCCCCACGGGCGTGGGGCATTTGCTGGTGGCGGGCTGCTTCTTCCCCTTTTGAAAAAGATGAGAACAACAAAATTTGGGGACATATTTTAAAACCCCTTTCCCGTTATCGGAAAAATAGAAACCTAAAAATTTTATCCCGTTTTGTTTTTCAAGTTTGGGGTTTTCTCCAACACCCAGATGCAAAAAAAATTGGGGTGGGTCCTGATTTGGTTGGGTATGAAGTCTGGCCCAAGGGGAAAAGAAACGACTTTCCCAAAACAATGTTGGTGATTTGGGGAAAAGGGCCCCTAGTTTGGGCTTGCCGAAAAGCCATATTTTTCCAAGGGGTTTAAATGCCCTGTGGGGGCCCCAAAAAGTGTTGGTGAAATTGCTTTCCAAAAAAAGCCCCCACCCCCAACACGGGTTTGTAAAAACCAAGGGCCCAAATTGTGAAATGGGAAAAGGGGTTCGCCAAATTTAAAATTTGTTTAAGAGGGTTACCCCAAATATCCTCCACGCAGTTCCACTTAAAACAAGGGGGCGGAAAAAATGCTTTGGTTTAATATTCTTTTGGATTTTGGTTAGGTTGGCGTTGCCCCCCCCCCAAATTGCCCCCCTTCCACCAGCACACATCATTGGTGGATTTTTAAAAAAAAAACCCCAAATCCTTACCGTCTTCTTCCCGGGACTTGGGTGCCCCAAAAGGGCGGGAAAGAGGTGGGTTCCTGGACTTCAAACTGCATAGGGGTTTCCGGTTTTGGGGGACGGGAAGTGGGTGTGTGAAATTCGGCCCGGGGTCTTTCCCAGCTGATGCATGATTCCCCCCTTGCGCCTTTTGGGTTTGCCTTGGGGCAAATGTCAAAATTGCTCCCCCCTTTAAGAACCCCGGGACTATGTGCAGTAATTCAGATGTTGGGGAAGGGGGGCCGGGTTTTTCCGGCCGGTTGTGGGGGTGCAATTGCCTGCACTGGAGCGGGGAAGAATGTGCCAAAGGAGGGATTTTAGTTACACCCGGGTTTTAAGGGGGTTTAGTCATTAACAGCAAAATCGTTGCCCTCCTAATCTGTTCCTGGAAAACTTTAGAAGGGGGACAAATAGTGTGTGTGTCCCTTGGTTGCTTTGGCCTATTTGGGGTGGGGTTTAAACCCAAGCCCAGAAATGGAAGCCCCCATTGGTCCCACCCCCAAATGTGGTTGGTTGCAGGTCCCAAGTGGTTGGGGTTTCTCCTTGTTAAAAACAAGTGTTTGGGGGGATTTAAATTAATGAGGGGTCACGGGGGAAAAACCTCACAAGGGTTGGGGGAAGGTCACCTTCCCCCCAAAGTTGTGGATCCCTCACATTAAAGGCCCGGGGTTTGAAATTAATCCTAAAATTTGGGGAAAACCTTCCGGGTAACATTGGAGCCACAATTTCCCCCAAAACCCAACCCCCCAATCATGTGTTTTCCCCCACCAGTCCCCAATAGTTGGTGGACCAATTATTTTGGTTTTGAAATTTTGGGTGTAGGATTCTGTAGGGAAAAGTTGGATCGAGGATTTTTTGGTGTGGTTGCCCTTCCGACACCGTTTGGTTTCCTGCTGCCTTCATGTCTTTGTTGGGGGGGTTTTTCCCCGGTAACTGAATATTCCCCTTTTCCCAAAATTTAAAAAAAAACAAGGGAAAGTCAGGTTAAACCCAAACGCTCATCGCCGGGGACACATGAGGGAGCAAGACGGAGTGAATTAGGTTTGCACACGGGCCCCAAATTTTAAAAATTTGGGGGGGAAAATTTGTGCCCTGGGGGCCCACCCTTCAATCGATGATTGCGGAGGGGGGGGGGCAATGGAACCAATTGCCTTTCCCCAAAAAGGGAAGTAAGGGCCCTTTTTTGGGAAATTCTGGGTCATCCCTTTTTGGGGGCTTGGGTTTGTGTTTTAAAAAAAAGGGGGAAAAACATTTCCCGTCCCGTCTTGTGTCCCCTATGGAAGGGCCCCAGACAATGAAGTTGACCCCCCCCTTGTGGCCGTGCGATAGGTGGCTAATCCCAGCTGTCAATGAAACCCCTTTAAACCCTGCTGCCCTCAAACGGAAATGTTCCCTGTGATATTTAACAACTCCAAATATGCTTTTTTAAAGCATATCCTTGCCAAAAAATTACAGATTTTTCCCACTACTTGGCCAGTGGGCCCTTTGTTTACACTGCATTGGCCCAAAAAAGCTTAGACAAGTCATGGGGCAAAAATGTCAGTAAACTGCTTTTTGGGGTTTCCCGGGGGGGCCGGGCCCAAGCAGTGACCCGGGGGCCCGGTTGTTTGGGGAAAAATTGTGTTTTTTTGTTACGCTTTGGCCAATTTTTTTTTTGGTTTTGTCTTTAACCCTTTTTTGGTTGGTATGATTACAAAAAGACTTTTTAAAGGAAACGGGCACCCCCCCAAAAGGGGCCCAAAAAAATATCCCCATTTTTCATTTTCTTTGAGCTGGTTGTTGTTAGTGGGTTTTGAAGTGCTGAAAAATTGTCGGTTTCCCATTGGCCCCCAAAAACAGGCTTTGGGACGGATTTTTGGCCCAAAAAGGGACCTTTTTAACCGTTTTTTTTTTACATTTACCTTTATTTTAAAACTTATTTTTTGTTGAAGAAAATTTCCGTTTGGGTTTGGGTTTTTGGCCCAAACCCCATTGGTTAAAAAAAATTGATTGGCCAAAAAAATGCTTTTGGGCCCCAGGGGTTTTTGGGCCCTGCGGGAATCAGTGGATTACCCAACGCCAAAAGAAAAGGCCAAATCGTTCCAAAAAGCTTTCTTTTCCGCCAAAAGGGCCCAAACCCATTTTTATGGGGGGCCCAAAAATTATGGTGCAAAAAACTTTCAGGCCACAAAAGTGACCCAAACATTTAGCTTTTGAAGCCAACATTGTAAAACAAATCATGAGCAAAACCCAAAGCATCATCATTTTCTTCTAAAAGGTAACACAAAGGGGCCCCAGCACAAACCCTTTTTGTCAAAATTTGAATTTTGTCTAACCTTTGGGCCAAAAACCCCTCGAGGTTTGGGGACTTGGTTTTTTTGGGAAGGGGGTTGCATAGAAAAACCCTTTCTACCCAAAAAAGCACTGCGCTTTACATAGAAATCCTGTGGAAAATTTTTGTGCCCTGGTAGCATTTTGGGGGGTTTATGTGCCAAAAGACGACCCCGTCTTAAAAAAAACACTAAAAAAACCATTTAGTGTAGACCGCGGGCGTTTTTCCCTTACAAGTTATGGAAGTGTTTTACAATATATTTGGGCCCGCGTTAGAAGAAAAGGCAACACGTTGAAAAAAAAAGTTTCTTTTCTGGGCAAATGTTTGACATAAACCCGAAAAAAAACTGCCTGGGAAACAAAGGGACAGGTTGGAAGGAAATTTAGGGGTCAATTTGCCCTTTTTGCACTGGCTGGGCCCACTTTCCCTTTTTTTTCCAAAAATTTGCCAGTCTCTTTAAATGGGGGGGGTAAAAAGGGCCCAAATTTTTAGGGATTGGAAAGGGGGGTAAGGGGATTGGCCCCACAATGTAACAAAGAGGAGCCAAAACCCAAACCCCCAAAACCCGGTTGGGGGTCTAAAAGTTGGGGGGCGCCCATGTCAACGCAAAAACCCTTTTGGGTTTAAAGTCCATGCGGCTTTTAAAAGGGGGCCCCCCTTTCGCTGGTCTTTTCGATTCATCTTGGGTTTTGATCAGGAGGAAGCACGGGAAAAAAGGGCGCATCCTTTTTAAAGGTTGTACCCCCGGCCGGGCGGGGCCCTGTCGACTTCAATGTGCTGATGCTTGCGCCCCTTTGCCTCAGCGGACACGGCCCCGTTTTGGGGTCAAAATTTTTATGGTTTGACAAAAGCTGTGCAATTGGCAAAAAAGTGGGGAACCCATGGGGACGCCAAAAGGCAGCCAAAACGGCGCCTTTCAAGGCGCCTCTGGGCCCCGGATCTTGGGGGGGGCCCCTTGTACAAACTGAAGAAATTGTTTTAAAAAGGGGCTCCCTTTTTAAATTTAAAAAGGGAAAAATTTTTTAAGATGCCCCCAAAAACCCAAACTCAGCTCCGTGAGGCATGGGTGTTTATCGTAATCAACGTATTTTTTTGTTTAAACTTAAAACGCAAAAGAGCAAAAACCTACTACAAAATCAGCAATTTAAAACACTAACAAATTTTGGCGCCGTCCCCCCCGCGACTTTAGGAAAATTTTGGGTATGGTTAAAAATGGCGGGAAATTGTGTAGTTCAAAATTGTAAGCTTTCTAATTTTGGGCGGGCCGAAACAAACCAATCAGAATTTGGAGCGGGCAGGGGGCCCATTCTAACCCTTTTGGGGAAATTTAGACCCAAACCATTTTTCAAAGGGCCCGGGACAGTTTTAAAATACAGTAAAATTTCAAAAAAAAACAAATTAATTTTGGGTTTAGCTAGCGGGGGGGTGGGCCCGCTTTGCCCAGAGGGGGAAAATTTCTAAAAAGTTCTATGGGGGAAAAGTTTTCCGGGGCGGGGCTCTGTGATTGGCCCCAAAAAAAAAGAGGCGCCGGTTTTTTGGGGCCCAAAGGGGAGAGCCGGGGCGCTCCTATGGGTTTTCTAATGCAATCGGGAATAAAAAAAGTACATGGCCAAAAACAAATGATAAGGACTACGGGAAATTGTACCGATTGTATATAAAATGAAAAATAAAAATTTGGGGGGGAATGAAAAAATTATAATTCAATTTAAATTTTTGTTTATTTCTTTTTTTTTGTTTTAAAACCCTACTATTGATCAGTGGCTAAAAGAAAATTAAAAAAATTTTAAAACCCGATTTTATTTAATTAAGCTGGAAAGGGGCCCCGCTTTGTCAACCAATCGCTCTTTTTTGCAATTTTTTCTGTATTTTGAACTGTCCCCCCTTTGAATTTTGATTGGTCCAAAATTTTTTCCTAGGTTTGAAGGGGTCCCCCGTCGCTCCTTTTCTGATTGGTCAAACTCCTCCATAGGATATTTAAATGGGCCACTTTTTCGCTCCTATTTGATTGGCAATACTCCTCCATAGGTAAAATGGGCCCATGTGCTCTTTTCTGATCGGTGGTTTTGCCCAAACCAAAAGAAAAGTTTTTAAACAAATTTTTAAATTTTTTTTATTTCCCCGGGGAATTCTCTATTTTTGGGAAATTTTCCTTTTTGTAGCGCCCGGGACTCGGGGGACAAACGCGTTTGCTGGGATTTAAAAGATTTTTTTTTATAGAAGGGTTTTTGCCTTTATCTGATAATGTTTTAATTAATAAAAATGGTTTTTATTTTAAATCCATGCCCACGGCGCTGAGAGCCGAGATTGCATTGCGCCAAACTTCCATTGACTACAATTTGGGAGAAGTAGCTCGCGCTTGATTGGCCGAGTAGCCAAAACCCCCCCTTTGCTCAAAACCCTTCAGCTTTTTTTCTGGATTTTTACTGTTTTGGGAAATTTTCCCCCCTTTTAAATTTTGTTGGTTTAATACTCCTCCATTTGGTTTAAAAATGGGCCCCTGCGCTCCTTTCTGATTGGCTGGTTTTGCCCCCCAATTTTAAAAAAAATTAAGATTTTGAATTACTGTCTTTCCGGGAATTCTTATATTTTCAATTCCCGAAAGTACGCCGGTCTCGGCGGGCAAAAACGTTGTTATGGATTTGATTGATTTAAAGTTTCTATAATGTTTTAGCTGTTTTTTTGGAGAATATTTTAAGACCTTTACCCAAAAGTTTCTTTGGGGTCATTCCTTCCTGCCCAAAAGGGCGGCGAGCCAAGATTTCATTGGGCCCCATCTCCCCATAGATTTAAAAGGGGGGGAAAAAAAGTTCGTTCTAAATTTGGCGGAGATAGCCAAGCCCCCGCTACTAAAACCAATCAGCTCTTGACTGCATTTTTAAAGTATTTTGAATCGTGCCTGATTTTGATTGGTCAATATTCCTCCACAGGTTATAATGGGCCACTGTCGCTCCTATTCTGATTGGCTGCTTTCTGCCAGCAAGAGAATCCTTCCAGGAATTTTTAAATTTTGTATTTCCCCGGGTATTTCCAATTTCCTAATTCCCAAAGTTGCGGCGGGTGCTGAAATGTTGGGAAAGGGTTTTTTTGGGTTTTGGGTTTTTTTTTTTGGTAAGGTTTGAGCTCTTTTTTTGATAATGTTTTTCACATTTTTATAAGCGATTGCCTTAAATTAAAAAAGGCCCGGTTATTTTTGGGCCAATGGGGAAAAGCGAGCCCACTTTTCAGTGTTTTTTTAAAAGCAATCTATTTTTAAAAAAAATTTACCTTTCCCCAAAAAACAAATTTATAACCCATTTTGTATGTTTTTAAATGAACAATAATATGGGGGAAAAACCAAAAAGAACTACAAAGAATTCAAAGAGTTAATTGTTTTTTTTCTTTATTTTCCCTTTGGGCCCCTTACAATAATATGGGTGTTTTTGAACATCCGAATAACCCAAATTTAAAGGGAGTGTTTTTTGTTTGAGTTCTTTTATTGTTTTTAACCTCCATATTTTTTTTTAAATTTTTTTTACACCTCGGTATAAAGTTATTGAATGTTTGCATTTTAAATTTTTTCCATGTATCGATTAGTATGATTGCATTTTGAAAACCCAAAAAAGGGTCGTTTGCTCTGCCATTTGTCCCAAATAACCCCCTCTTTTAACAGAGGGAAGACCAAGCCCGATGTCGCTCTGCCTGTCCCTTTTCCCCATCAAATTGTGAGATAAGTAGCAACCCCCTGGGTTGTCAAAGCCCCCCTTTCCCAAAAATCACAGTCCTAGAATATTTCCCCGACACAGTATTTCCCTTTTAGTGCGCCCCTTTTATGCGCCATTTTGAGCCCCTCAAAATTGACGCAAAAAAACATATGATTTGGGGGGGATTCAGATCTGCCCCTCGGGCTTTAACCAATCGCTCTTTGTGGACTTTTTTTTCTGTTTCGGGCCCTTTTCATTTGATTTGGGCAATATCCTCCCTTTGGTATAATGGTTTATGTCGCTTCCCCTTCGGGTTTTGGGTTTTTTTCGGGACCCAACCCCCAAAAAAGCCTTAAAAAATTTAAACTTATTTCCCAACCCCTTTTTTCCAAAAATTAAAAAATTTCCCCTTCCAAAAATAAAATATTATATTCCCCCCCCCAAAAAAAAACTTAACCTTTTAAAATTTTTTTCCAAACCTTTAAAATTTCTTCCCCCTTAATTTTTTCCCAAATTATCGGGTGGATTTTTAATTTTCCCTTTTTTTTCTAAGAAAAGGTTTTTTTAATTTTTTTTTTTGTGCAAAAAGTAATTTTTTATTGGATTTTTTTGTTTTCGGGGGTTTGGGAAAGAATTTTTGGGCTTTTTTTTTAAATTTGAAAGGGTTTTTTTTTGGGGTCCTTTGGAAAATTTTATGGGAAAAACCCAAGGGGCCGGCGGTTTGGCAATATTAGGCCAGTTTTGGTTTTCCCTTTTTTCAGAAAGTGAATTTTTCTGGGAAATTTTGGTTGTTTTGATTAAGGTGTATTTGGGAAAGGCTGGGCTTTGGGGGGGGGAAATAGGGGGGGGTTTTGGGGTCCCATTTTTTGGCAATCCAACCCATGAAAAGGAGGAGAATTTTGATTTTTAGGTTTTTCCAGGGGGGTTGGTGGAAAAGGGATTTACCCCCCCACAATTTTTTTGTCTTTTTTTACACCAAAAATCCTTCGATAACTGTGGCCCCTTTTGTCCCCGATTACATCCCTTTCCCAAAAGGGCCCAAAAGGCGCCAAAAAACAGCCAGTGAAAAAACCCCCTTTTTCCAGCAAGCCCCTTTTCCAAAAGTCATGTATAGTCGACTGCACCCCTTTCCGATGATTTCCCCCCGCCGGAAATTCCCCTGTTGATCTTTTTTTTCCCCAAAAAAGGAAAAAGGGTTCCATTTTCCAAAAATGTCCCCAAATGGCCATCGGGCCATCTAGGACTGATCACAGAAGTTTTGGGAGCCAAATTTCCGGGATTTTCCCCTTATATTTTTTTCATTTTGGGAGAACAGCCAGGGTTTTATACCCGCTTGAATACTGGTTTCAAATTTCATCCCGGCCCCCTTTTTGGGTATGTAATGGAAAGGGGGCTTGGTTTTTTTGGCCACATTTGTTGGTTTGTTTTTTTGTTCAAATTTCTAAATGTTTCTCTCCTTTCCCTTTGGAGAAAGGCTAAAATTTGGGTTTTAAAAGACTCCCTACCTGGGGCCCTTTAAAAACCACAAAAAAGGGGAAGCGGTTTTTTTAATGTGGCCCAACCGGAAAAATTTAAGGGGCGCAGGTGGAGCGGATTTTGGGGTTTCTAAAGTTTCCGGGGGGGCCGATGTTTGGACATTCCCCGGGAAAGGGGCATTTTTTGTACAAGCCGGGATTTTGGGGCTTTAAGATCGTTCCCGGCCGTGCTATTCCTTTAACCCTTTTTGCCGGGGGGAAAAAAACCATCTGCCGGGAAACCGGGAAACCCAGCCCCGCCCAAAAAAAACGGAAGGGTTTGGGGGGACCCCACACCCGAGACCCGAACCCAATTGTGAGGGGGACCCGGTTTCGGAGGGGACTCAGCAGGAGGGTTTTTTTTTGGTATCTGCCCCGGTGTTTTGGGATATAACTGGTCGTCTCAAAATGAAAGGGGAAACAAAAGGGGCCCCGGGGATTTGGCAAACACAGCCGTGAATTGAAACCCGGGTGGGGAAAGGGGATGGGGACATTCTGGACTTTGGGGGAAACCCTTTTTTGTTTTGGTAAAAGGGGCTTGGAATGGGGTTGGGGAAGGGGAAATAACGGATATGGGTTTCAGTTTACAATGACCCGGGGGGAAGCTTTCCTTTTTTTCTGGGGGAAAAAGGGGGATAAACCCCTGGGTGGGTTTGGGCCGCCCGGGTTTAAAGGGAAAAAAAGTGGGGGCGGGACCAAGGGGCACCTTGTTATTGATAAGGTGGTTTGTTGACTTTAAAAGTGGAAATTGGGGGCACAAACAAAAAATGGGGGGTGCCACCAACATGGAAGGACCCCATGCCAGGGGGCTTACAGGGGGCAGGGTTTTGGGATTGGTGGGATACCTTGGGATGCTTGGCTTTGGTGGGGGGAATTTTTTGTTTGGGTTTTTCCCCCAGCTTCTGAATACCAGGGGTGCTTTGGCGGGAAATTTAAAGCGATTTTTTGCTTTCCCCAAACAGTTTCCCCTGAAAGGGTTTTTTGGGGTTTCAGTGTTATCTTTGGGGGCCCTGAAGTTTTGGGCCAAAGCACACTAGTGGCCCCAAACTCCCTTGTTTCCCAAATCAAGAAGTGTGCTTTCTCCAAAAAAGGCAGTTTGGGAGTTTGGGTTTAAGCACTTGTGTTTTTTTTTTCTTTTCCCAAATTTTTTCACCCCTATGTGTTTTTCGGGAAAATTTAACAGTATAAAAACCCTTATTTGGGTTTGGGTAGTTAATTTCCCTGGTACTAGGTTTGGGGGGCCCATGTGTTTGGGCCCCAAAAATGCTGGTTTTAGGGGGAAAGGCCAAAATTTGTGAAAAAAACATGGGCACCCTGTGCCCAAATTGGGTTTGGGTTTTCCAAAGGGGTGGGTTTGGCCCATCGGGGTAAAATTGGGGTTTAACCCCCCTCAAGGGTGCTTGTTTTTTTTTCCGGAAATTGGTTTAGGAAAAATAAACCCCAAACCAAACCCATAGTTTGCCGATGGGGCTTTCCCCAACAACCCGGCCTTTTTTTTGGGGGCACCACCCAAAAACACAAGGAGGGGCCTTTGTCACCTTCATGGGTCTGACAAGGATCGAGGGATTGGGTGGCCATAGTTTAGCACACAGGGTTTTTGGGAAGACCAAAAAAAGGTGACTAATTTGGGAAAAAATGATCTTGGCCACATCGGGGAAGGGGCTGCCACTTTGGCATGGAACGTTTTAAAAAAATTTGGTGACCTAATAAAATAAAAACTCAAGACCCCAAAAACTTGGGAGGGTTTTTGAATTTTAACACTGAGGATTTTTCTAAAAAACACAGAACACCGGGGAACACTCCCCCCCCCAATCGGGGGCCACATTCAGAAAATTCAGTCTCCCAAACTTTGGTGACAATAGAAACCCATCAAACCATTTGCATTTCTTTTTTTGTGTTTTGGACAACGAGAGTGGCGCTGGGATTGGTTTCTAAGGGGCCCAAAGTGATTGATTACGGACAGGTTTCTACATGTCCCCCTTAGAGGGTTTTTGAAACTTTTTTTTTGTCTTTCAAGACCACAAAAAATAAATTTCTAAAGGGGCCCGGGGCACTAATTTGACTAGGAGGGACCAACATTACGGGGAATCTAGTGAAATTTTACAGTCACTTTTTAAACACTAAAGACACACAGTGAAAAGGTAACGGGTTTTATTCACAATTGCATTAAAAACCCAAAAGAAAATTCCGGAAAAAAATCAACTAGACAGCGGGGCCCCAAAGGGGGGTGCACAAAATTTGGTTGTATGAAAAAAAAAAGTATGTGGCAAAAAACATTAAGGGAAAACCACTTGCGGTTTGCAAAAACCGGGCTTGGAAGCCTTGAGGTTACCAGCTTGGAGGAGCCAAACACATGAGCGATCCCCTGGCACACCCAAGGCCCAATACCCACTTTTTTTGTCACCCCTCAAGTCAACTTGGGTGAGTTTGGCCTTTTTGTAGTTTTGTTAACATTTGAGCTCTTGGCACACATTAGCCGGAAACTGTGTGTTCCCCATCTACCCAAAAAGGTTGACCTCATTTCAGTTGGGACCCTACACTATCCAAAAAAAAAAACCCACCTGAGCCACTAGAAAAAACACAAAAAATACATGACCAATATAGCTTCTCGGGCACTTTTAGACAGGGTGCCTCATGTCTTGGCCGAGGGGCTTGGTTGTTGGGGCCGGCAAAATTTTGGCCCCTCTTTTACCTGTTTTTGCACGTGGGGCCATGGGTGGGGAACCTCTGCCACATCCCCGGGTGACAGGCTCATCCCCTTCTTACACCCCCACTGGCAGGGGGGCGATAAAGAAGCAGATGGAAGGGGCAAAGGGGGGTCCTTTTGGACGACGGGCACCGGCTCCATCTCAATAGTTAAATCTTCCCTGCGTGCAGAGGGGGATTTTAAACCCCGGGGATTTAGGGCGGCACAATCCCCAATCCAAGGCATCCCAGCAACTGGCTGGGGGGCGGGATTTAAGTAGGGGGATATTTTTCCCCACCCAGAGCACTCCTCATTGGACGGCCCAGCTTTCGGACCTCCAACAATTGTTGCCATCGGGTTTTTTTTTTCGTGTTCTTTTCATTCCGAGTCGAATGATAAGTTGCAGAAGCTCGCAGTAAATTTTAAAGCTGGGGGTGGTGGAACCTCAGGGGGCCACTTCCCCAGCACTGACTCTTCCCCGGGCTGCCCGCAGATGTTTATGAAGGCGCAGCCCTGGCTCTGCAATCTTTGGGTTTTCACACCACCAAGATGAAAGGAAGAAAAAAAATTAAAACAAACATTCGGGGGATGGACATAGCAGACAATTAGGCACATATTTTTTTTTTTTTTGCCACTTGGGTCATCAAAAAAAGTATGGATAGCCCAATTTCCTATACAGAAAAAACACATGGAGTATGACAAAACCCAACGTTGCATTAAAGGAGAAGGCACCTTCAACTAAAAGGGGGGAATTGGGAAGTGAAACCCAGTGGTTGAGTGGCTTGGTGATGCAGGGAGGGTCTGCATTTCCCCAAACCCCCTTCTAAAACGGACATTTTGGGGCCAAACCACCCAAACATTCCACGGGTTTAAAGTTTGGGATCCTTATTTAAAATAAAGTGGGGGGCGGAGGGGAAAAATTACTGCTATGGTGGTCTCTGAACCCCTCAGCTGACACAACCTCAGGGGCGTCCCCAAAGCAAGGTTGCCATTAACAGCAACTGTCCGCACATTAACCTTGATTTAGTTCAATTTTCCTTTGTCACGGGTCAAAAGGGTGTGTGCGGGGTTTTGGGGCAAAAACCAAAAGACAAGGTTAACACCTGGCTAAATTGACACGACAGGTTTGCTTGCCTTAAAAAAAACCTTTCAAAAAGGGGGACCACAATTGCAGGTCCAAATGGCAGTAATGTTGGACCGTGAAACAATCACCTAACTGACATTTTGAAACACTTATTTACCTGGGACAAACATTTGAAAGGTCAGGAAAGAATAAAATGTACACAACAGCATTTCAAAAACCAAAAATTGGCCAAAAATTTCAAACACCCAAAAAAAATTCTAACTTAACATCTACATCCCCCCATTAGCAGATATGTAAGAATAATGACAAAGGGAAACACGGTCTTAGAATAAATAAAAGACATATTAAAAACAAAGACACCCTTTAGGTGTAAAAAAACACATGAAAGTAAGACCCTTGTTACAAACGGAAGGGAGTTCACATTGATCTCTCAAAGCAGCCATAAAGGGAAAGTGACACACATAGTCACTATGCAAAAGTAAACTTATAAGTGATCACTTTTGACGTATGGTACCCTTCGAAGGTACCTGATAACAGTGTTTCAAATAGGGAGCCACCAACACAACACCATAGGATATGCTCCATTTTGTAGACCTAACTTTTCCAAAATTCCAAAAACCCTCCACAACCCAAACCCCTTCAAGCACCCTAAATACCATTTTGAAGACGCAGGACATCGACCTCCAATTGGACCTGCTCGGGGACGAAGGTGGCAGCCCACCGCCGATCCAAAAGGGCCCAAACCCCGGGGTCAAAAACCATCTGGGGCGCCTCACCCAAACCGCTTCTTGCGCGCCGCCCACATAAACCAGCGCTTGCGCACGGTTGGGGGTGCACTGATCCCCCCCCTTAGAGTTGACCCGCTCCGCAATGGTGCCCACAACCTGGTTTTCTCTGCCAGGGGAACCTCCAAGACCGGGCCAAACATGGGGGAATTTTTTGGCCAAAAATCGGGGGCAAAAGAAAAAAAACGTCAAGACAAGCATTAACCCATGCAATTAGTGCTGCTAACTCCCAAAAAACAACCTTTGCTACAAGGGGCCTGTTAATGGCAAAACCAAAATATACGCAAGCTAACACCAAGGCAGAACTGTCTTTAAAGGGGCAACGAAACACTACAAAAACTCACGCACAGAAAATTATGATTAACTTGATGGCCCTTCTACAAAAAAACAACTTCTCGGGAGGGCCCACCAGAAAAAAGGACAGGAATACACCCCCCAAACTTCACACACCCCCATTCCCCAAAATAGGGGTGCAAGGGGGGCCGGGCCCCATCCCATCTAGAAACATAACCCCCTTTGGGACCCCAATCACTGTGTTGTAGACATTCCCCCAAGCAGGCGTATGAGCTAGTGGCAAATTTGGCAGCTGGACCCCCCCCCTCAACCAGAATTTGATTTCCATGCAGAAAAGTTTTTGAATCTTCTGCGCCCCTTGCCCCCCGGGGATTCTCCCGAGGGCCCCAAAGCCCGGGGGGGGAAGCTCGGGCGAGGGGGACAGATAATAGAGCCGCCAGGGGCAGAACAGCAGGGGGAATAATGGCTGGGAGCCAGACCGGCTGAGACCATTGGGGACGAAGCATAGGAACAAAGGGGGGGGGTATGTGCTCGTGTCCCCCGAAGGTGAGCTGGCGTATCAAGCCTTCCCGACACGCAAGCACCCCAAACCCGGCCAAACAAAAGATAGAATTTCTGGGGACACTCTTGGGCTCTCAGCTCCTGGCAGGGAATCCCCTATTGAATAAAGGCAGCAAAAAGATTGAATCTTACGACTTTTTTATTTTACAGGGGAGGCCATTACTAATTCGCCGAAAAACCCCCCTTGCCCTCACAATGGGGGCCGGTAGAGTTTTTACCGGGGGTCGAACCACCCGGGCCCCGCCATACATGAGGCGCTTTTCCCCCGAAAAAATATGGGAGGGGGGGGGGGGGGACGCCCAAAAATGTAAAACATTCATTCAATGAATTTTTTTGTCTTGGGTTTATTGCCTTCTCCCCCTTTTTTTGATCATTGCCCAATTTAAAACAAAGGAATCCAAATGAACACAGGGGAATTCATATTTTTTTTGTTTTTTTCGTGAGCCCCCAAAATTAGTGTTTATTTTAATCACAAACGGGGCCACTTTCTGTATCTTGTCATTGATTTGGCCAGTTATAATTTTTTTCCAATTGCATTTAAAAACCCCTAGAGGCGCTTTTCTCCCATTGGTCCAAATAACCCCGCCCCTTTTTAAATTAGCCAAACAAAACAGAGCTTGCTCTCCTTTTTTCCTCCATAGAACTCTATGAGAAAGTAAACTTGGCTCTGATTGGGGTAAGCTGGACGGCCCCCGCTGCTCAACCTCACTTTTTCAGCCCTTTTTACTGTTTTTTGAATGTCCCCCCCTTGGGAAACTGATTGGTCAATTTCCCCAAGGTTAAAATGGGTTCCCCCCGTCGCTCGTATTTGATTGTCAAAACTCCTCCATAGGGTTGAATGGCCACTGTCGCTCCTATTTTGATTGGGGTTTAGGCGACCAATGAGAAGAGCTTTCGGGGAATTGGGGAATTTCGTATTTCCCGGCAATTTTTTGTTTTGCCATTCCCTATGTAGCGCCCCGGGCTCCCCGACAAACCGTGTTCGGGTTTTTAAAAAATGATTTATTTTTAGAGAAAATTTCAGCCTTTATCTAAAATTTTCACTTATAAAATTGATTTATTTACTAATACTCCAGCCGCAGATTGATTGTGCCGATCCTCCATAGACTACAAGGGAGAAGTACTGCGCTCTGATTGGCCGAGATAGCCAAGCCTTTCCCCTAGCTCAACCAAACAGCTCTTTTCTGTTTTTTTCTGTCTTTTGAAAATTCCCCCTTTTATTGTCAAAACTTTTCCATGGATAATAATTGGGCTTTTGTTTCCCGCTATTCTGATTGGGCAATATCCTCATAGGGTTTTTAAAGGGGCCACTGCGCTCCTATTTGATTGGGCAATACCCCCATAGGATAAATGGGGCCCCTGTCGCTCCAAACTGATTTTTGGCTGGTTTATGCCGACCAATAGAAAGCTTAAACAATTTGAATTACTGTAATTTCCCCCGGCAATTCTCTATACCCCTTTCCTTTTTTACGCCGGTCTCGGCGACAAACGCTTATTGGGATTGAATGATAAATTTTTTAGAAGGTTTGAGCTCTTTTTCAGAGAAATTTTTTTCAACTAATCAAAAGATTTTTTTTTTTTCTACTCGTCCGCACGCGCTGGATTGATTGCGCGATCTCTCCATAGACTACAAAAAGGGAGAAGTAGCTCGGGGCTCTGATTGCCGGGGACAGCCAAGCCCCCCCCTGTTCAACCAATCAGTCTTTTCAGCATTTTTTACTGTATTTTGAACTGTCCCGCCTTTGATTTTGATTGGTTCAAAAAATTCTCCATAGGTATAATGGGTCCCTTTCGCTCCTATTCGATTGGCCGAGATAGCCCCAAGGCCCCCGCTAGCTCAACCAATCAGCTCTTTCTGCCTTTTTTTACTTATTTTTTAACTGTCCCGCCCTTTTTATTCTTTTGGCAATATTCTCCATAGTTTCAATGGTTCCCCGTCCCCTCCATTCTGTTGGCCGGGGTTTTTCCGACCAATGAAATGCTTTCAGTTTTTTAATTACTGTATTTCCCCAATTTAGAAAAATCCTAAAACTGTATACGCCGTTTTGATTTTTGGGAAATGTTTTTTTTTAAATTTATTTTTTATTTTTTGGGGGGTTTTTGCTTTTTCTGGAATTTTTTTCCCCGCCTTTTTAAAAACGATTTTTTGATTCAAAATCCGCACGGGGCATGTTTAATAATTTCTGCTGTTTTCCCCGCCCGCTCGAATCGAAACTTTCGCCGCAGTCCCTTCTGCCAAGTCCCAAAACACTGGGGGACCCTTTTTCCCCACATGTAGAGCGCACCCCTCGGACGGCGAATCATAGGCGCAGCCCGCACTGCCCTAAGCCCCACTGCGCCTCCACACCTGGCAGGAAAAGGCGGCTGTACATGGAGTTGAAGGACTACCTGGGGAGCGAAACTAGCGCAGGCCGCACTGCGCCCCACACCTGGGAGGGGCGGCGGTCTTAATGAAATGTAAGCGCGCCCCATGCCGACAAAATAGGCGCTAATTTTGCCAAAAACCCGGGGGGAAAGGGGGCCCCGAGTGGCGAATTTCATACATGCCCCTAGGGGTTTTTTTTTAGTTCCTCCCTGGAGGTGTGTAGTAATCTCAGTTGCAGACTTAATAGGACATTTCTATGTCAAATAAAAAAACAAAACAAAAAAAAACGCAGCCACACAGTCTTTCTAGCCCAAAACCGGTCTGTTAGCAAAAAAAAAATTGGCATCCGGGCCCTTTTAAATTTTCGCTGGGTATAGTTCTATGCACTGTTTGATGCACCACAATTTTGCCAAAATGCCCATTTTTCATACCCCACCAATTTTTAAGGGGTCGCTCGGTGTTTTTGGTAACACAGGACCAGTCCTTTACTTTTGTTTTTAAAAAAAAGTTCAGGGGTTTACCGGCCCAATAAACACAACATAAACGTGGGCTTAATTCAGCCAAAATGCAAAAAAAAAAAACAGATTTAACAGCCTTGCAGGACACTTTTGTCCGTGTCCCTTAGGCCTCCACCTTCCTTTTTCCCCAATGAACCGGCGTGGTCGTTCTTGGGATCTTCTGCTGTGCACCCCCCAGCAACTTCTCCCCCCCCCACCACAGACAATCAAAACACTTCAAACCCACCTGATCTCCCCGGGTTACTAGAGCAACCAAATTCTGGCCTGGACCCGAGGTGGAGGCAGTCACCCACCCCAAACTCTATGACGCTCCGTGAAAAAAACCGACCCCCTACTACTTTCTGTGCAAAATGCTAACAATAAACGTGTGTCAGAACCAACCGCCGCTGACACATGAAATTTCAAAGGTTTTTTTTACCTCACCAACGCCAGGGTCCTTGGTGACACATATCTCTGGTCCACCACAATCCCCTTTGTCCTCTTACAGGCCCTATCCTCTTTAATATTTTCATTAATGATCTTACACAGGGATTGCACAGTAGAATATCGATCTTTGCAGACGATACTAAGCTCTGTAAAGGAATCCACACAATAGAGGATAATGTGTTATTACAAAGGGATCTGGATAGGTTGGAGGCCTGGGCAGGGAAATGGCAGATGAGGTTTAACACTGATAAATGCAAGGTTATGCACATGGGGAAGAGAAATCCATTACATGACTACATGTTAAATGGAAAAACACTGGGTAAAAGTGACATGGAGAAGGACTTGGAATCCTGGTGGACAGTAAACTTAATTGTAGCAGCCAGTGTCAGACAGCAGCAGCCAAAGCAAATAGGATCATGGGGTGCATTAAAAGAGGCATAGATGCACATGATGAGAACATTATTCTCCCACTATACAAGTCACTGGTTAGACCACACATGGAATATTGGGGACAGTTCTGGGCAGTTTTCATGGTGAATTCACTAATAGAGTTCAATAAGGGCTTGGATGCATTTCTGGAGAGTGATAACATAACAAGTTATAGTGACCAGGATTCTGGAGAGGGGTCTGGATACATTTCTAAATGTAATAATAGAACAAGTTATAGTGACCGGGATTCTGGAGAAGGGTCTAGATACATTTCTAGATGTAATAATAGAACAAGTTATAGTGACCGGGATTCTGGAGATGGGTCTGGAGCATAGTTGCCAACTTTTGAAATTGAAAAAGCAGGAGATTGTAGAGGGCGGCGCACGCCGCGGCAAAAATTTGCATGGACACGCCCATCTTGTCGGTGTGCCACGCCCCTTCAAAAAGCCACACCCACTCCACCTAACTGCATAACGGCTTTGGAAGAAAGCCAGGTAGATGCCCTTATAGCCAGGTAGTAGCCCCCCATAACCAGGTAGATGCCCCCCTTTGTTAGCCAGGTAGATGCCCTCTTAGTTAGCCAGGTAGATGCCCCCTTTGTTAGCCAGGTAGATGTCCCCTTTGTTAGCCAGGTAGATGCCCCCTTTGTTTTCCAGGTAGTGCCCCCATTGTTGCCAGGTAGATGCCCCCATTGTTAGCCAGGTAGGGCCCCCCCCTTGTAGCCAGGTAGTACCCCCCTCTGTTGCCAGGTAGTGCCCCCTCTGTTGCCAGGTAGTGCCCCCCCATTGTAGCCAGGTAGTGCCCCCTCTGTTGCCAGGTAGTTCCCCCCCCATTTTGAGCCAGGTAGTGCCCCCTCTGTTGCCAGGTAGTGCCCCCATTGTAGCCAGGTAGTGCCCCCCCATTGTAGCCAGGTAGTGCCCCCCCATTGTAGCCAGGTAGTGCCCCCTCTGTTGCCAGGTAGTGCCCTCCCATTGTAGCCAGGTAGTGCCCCATCTGTTGCCAGGTAGACCCCCCCATTGTAGCCAGGTAGAGCCCCCCTATAACTAATAAAAATAAAATAATAAAAGCCACTTACCTCACCCGGATCCTGCTGCTCCGGACTTCTACCGGCCGACTGAGTAGTCTCAGTGTCGCAGGGGAGTGAGTGCAGCCGCGCGTCGCTTCCCCCTGCGACACTGACCTGTATGTACAGCGCGCACCGGCGCCGTACATACAGGGGGAGGAGGGGAACGATCCCTCCTGCCTTCTCCCTGTACTGTTGACTGACTGTGCGGCTGCACAAGTCAGTGAGACGCGCCGGGCGGTTGAGCGGCCGCTGCGGCCGCTTCACCCGCCTGTGGGAACGGCCCGGCGGCGCCAGAGTAGCGCACCAGTGCTACTCTTGCGCCGCGGTCCCCCCGCTGCCTGCTGGCGGCGGGAGAAATGCCAACTCTGCCGGGAGGGCGGGGGGGGGGGACCCCATTAGCGGGTCCCCCCCCCCGCCAAAAGAGGGAGAGTTGGCATGTATGATGTAACCTATATATCACCTATCTATATGTGTCATCCATCTATTGTATTATATACCCAATATACATAACCTGTGTACAGGGATCCATTGGATATCTGCTGTATTTTTCCCCAAAAAGCAATAGCTCCTACAGTGCTCATACCCTTTCTTTTGTATTTAATATTATTGTTATCCATCTACTGAAATTATATACCCAATATTATAATAGCAGCCCTGAAAATGGGTTTTTGATATCGGTTAGGTATATAATACAGTAGATGGATGCTAGATACAGATATAAGATATATATAATACAATAGCTGGATATGAGATACTGTAGGTAGCTATTACTATCTAATATACAGCAGGTAATAGATGGACCCATGCACTTAGGTTATCTGCTATATATTAGTAATAGCTAGCTATAGTATCTCATGTCCATCTATGGTATTATATATCTTATATCTACCACCTATCTGTATCTATCATCCATCTACTGTAGTATATATCTTATATCGCCTATCTATATGTATCTCCAATCTTTCGTAATGTATGACTAATATATATAACCTGTGTGCAGGGAGCCATCAGTTTTGATATTTTTTATAGCTTTTTGCTCCCTCAGTATCTCTTTTTTTGTAGTGTATTTTAAATCTTTATCTGTCCCCTTTTGTATGTATCTGATCCTTGTGTTATCCAAATTTTAATTTAAAGTGCATGGGTCCATCTATTATCTGCTGTATATTAGATAGTAATAGCTACCTACAGAATCTCATATCCAGCTATTGTATTAAATATTTAATATATGTCCCCCTTTTTATGTATACCCATCTTTTATTATTATTATCTGTACTTTCTGTATGTATATAGTTCCCCTTGTGTTATTACCTTTATAATAGTTAAAAGGGGTTTTGTCACAAAGTAAAATTGACGTGGTTAGTTTGTAAATTAAATAACCCCATTTTCACCTTTTTCATTTTTTTAAAAATTCTGCACCGTTTTTTTTTTTTAGTGCTCCTTCAGTGATCTATTTTTTTAAGTTCATCTCCAGGGGTTACGACGGTGTGAGGTCCTCACCCCTTGGTCGAATGCTCAGACACACCTCCCCTCTCAGGCAGCTACGGTGTTCAAACCCGGGTGCTGTATTTTACCCGTCCTCTGTGCACTTAGTAATTATCAAATAGTGCAAAAAAAAAAAAAAAGAAACCTCAATCAGGTTGTGCTTTATATAGAAAAAAAAAAAATCACGGGTTTTGGGTTCCTCAGGGATTTGAACTGAGGACCTTGTGCCTGGAGGCAAAAACTTTACCTCTAAGCTAAAATGTAGTATTTTACAGTTTTTTCATAAACAGCCCCTTTCTTTGACTAGAGGAGGAAAGGCCTGGTGATGTCTCCTGCTGGGTACTGTTTTGCAATTCAAACAAATCCCCCACCGCCCCCTTTGAGCACACAGAGCTGAAGAGCTGGATGCAGGAGATATGAAATGAGATTGTGGCAAAACCCTTTAAGTGCATGGGTCCATCTATTATCTGCTGTATATTAGATAGTAATAGCTACCTACAGTATCTGATATCCATCTATTGTATTATATTTCTTATATCTGTCACCTTTCTGTATGTATCATTCATCTCTTTTATTATGTACCCTATGGATCCATCTCATATCTATTACATATGGCATAAAAGTAGCCAACTACAGTGTACAGTGCATATTATCATGGGTGCAGCTATAGCCATGGCAGCCATAGTGGCTACTCTGGGGCCTAGAGGTTGAGGGACCCCTCTCAGATACAAGAACATTGCTGGTTTTTGTAGGGAACAAAGAGTTGGTGGCTTTGCTTCCCCCACCCCAAATGTTAGGGCTCCCTGTTTATATTCAGTCTTAGGTTGGGGTTCAAAGGGGAAAGACCAAAAATTGGTCGGACTTTCCGACGGTATTTAGTTTTTTTTTGGAAAAGCAAAAGGGCCATGGTTTTGCAGATTGCCTCCCCCATCGCCCCCATTTTTGTTTCCCGGGAAAAAGGGGCGGAATAATGACATGTGTGAAGTTTTTGGGAAACGCGGGCCGGGGGAAAAAAAACCTTTCCGGGGGGGGAAAACCCGTGAGTGGGAAAACCTGCAGGATTATCTATTAAAATCAATGTAAAACTTTGACAGTCGGTTTACAGACGGTTTTCAAATCCAAAAAATGCCTCTAAATCAGACTGAAAACCAGCGCCATGTGGTCGGGATCCTTTTTAAATTTTTTATACCTTTTAAAATTTTTGTGTTTTTGCGCTGTTTTTAGTTTTTTTTATTAGGGGTGGGGGCCCATTCATTTGCTAGGGGCCCTAGTTATGCCCCTGTTTCGTGGTAAAGCCCCTTTTATTTTAGGTGGTGTGATGTATATACTATAAGGGTATGTTCACACGGCTTATTTTTTTAGTGGTTTTGGTTTAGGTTTCGGGGGCGTTTCCGTCCCCCAAAAACCCCCGCCTGGGGAAAAAATTTCTTCAGAGAGGTTTTTTGGGGTTTTTTCACATGGGGTTTTCATCGGTTAAAAGCGCTTTTTAGATGCGTCTTGGGGACCGACAGGACGGCCCGAGACGGATCTAACAATTGCAGTGACTTTAACACTGCGGTTATGAGGAAGAAAGGGGCGGCTTACATGAGAGATCGCCCCTGCGTGTTTTTTCCCTAGGCAGCTGGGTTCCCTCTTTGAAAGAATTGCGTCAGTGTGAAAAGCCTTAGAGGGTTCTGCCCAGGGTTTTGGGCGAGGTTTTGGATGAGGTTTCCCATAGAAAAAGAAAAGCCAGGACAAAAACCGCCCGAAAAAAAACCCCGTCGTGTGTGATTACAAGAGGTTTTACATTGGGAAAAAAAATGAACTGAGGGGGTTTTGGATGGGTTTTGGGCGAGGAAACGCTCCGAAAAACCCCCGTCCAAAATAAAAGGGCCCGTCTTAACAGCATAAAGGGCCCATCAGACCTGTGCCTGGGCCCCCCAAACCAGCATAACCAAGCAAGGTACAAAAACACATTATCGATAACAAAAAATTTTAAACTACAACACCCCCATATAGATACCGCATAGTGGGCAGACGCAACTCGCGTCCCCCCCACATGGCAGAGATACAACACTGATCCCAAAACAAAAGAGAAATAACCCTGCATCGGGACTCACAGGAGAGTCTTTTTGTCAGTCGTTTTCCTGAATCGTCTTTTTCCCCTTTTTTTTCCATCCTGTCCAGATGCCAGCGAATTCTCCCGGCCCCCTAACTGTTCCCCGAGAATTCCAACAAATATCTTAGACTTTCACTTTATCGCACTTCGCCACCAAATTTCCCACCGCTGTTTGGGCGCCCCCTTTGAAGCTTCCCGAATTTTGGGCTTATGCATCGGCCAGCGGGAAGGACTTCCCCGGGAAAATGGGACGTATGATAGTCTGGGCGATGGGGGTTTTGGGGAGTTGCGGCGATCGCAAAATGGAAAAGTGGTAAATTACGCTGCTTCACCGTTTCCCCCCGGCCGGAGTGGCTCTGGCCGGGGGGTGATTAAACGCTTTATTATCGCGACCGTCTGGTGCGTTTTTAAAGCCGCAGGCGGAGGGGGGCTCCCCTGCCTAAATCGGGGCATAATGGGCTCTGCGCGTCTGGTGCTTACCAGACTCCCCGGATGCTTCTGAATGCATCCCGGGGTCTGGTGACGTCACCATACCCCCAATGCATTGTGGGGGTATGGTGATTTGGGAGTTCCCTGGCGACCTGTACAAACAGAAAACCCGTGTACAGGTTACATGGTAACGCATCTGACGATTTCTGTTACAGATCCCCATGGGGAAAAGTGAAAAAAAGTTTTAAAAAATAAAAAAAAAAATTAAAACACAAACACAAAAAATAAAAAAAAAAAACACGTTTATTGCCCCTTTTCCCTTTCGAACGCCATTTGCCCCAAAAAAGATCAAAAAAATAAAGTACCCATATTTGCTATCACGCGGCGTTTTAAAGACCCACCTATAAAAACTGTCACGTTAATTAACCCCTAAGGTGGGGAAAGCCGGGGGAAAAAAAAAAAAACAAAAAACAGTCAAGAAATTGCGATTTTTGTTCTCCTGGGAGCACATAAAATGGAAAAAAGCGATCAAAAACTAATAAAGCCAAAGTTGTACAATTAAAAAGTCCGTTTATCCCCCAAAAAAAAAGTCCCAAAACAGCTCTGTATACGGAAAAATAAAAAAGTTGTGGCTCTCAGAAGACAGTGATGCATAAATATTGTTTTACACAATAAAACACTTTTTTTTTTTAAAGTGCTTCAAAATAAAAAAAACTATACAAATTTGGTTATCGCCGTAATCGTATCGACCCAGAGAGAAAAAATAATTGTCATGGATACTGAACGGTGAGCGCTGTTAAAAATAAAAATAAAAAGTATTTTCTTCACCCTGCCTACCAAAAAACGGATTTAAAACTGATCAAAAGGTCTTATCCCCCCAAAAATGATACCAATAAAAATGTCAACTCATCCCGCAAAAAAAAGCCCCTACACAGCTCCGTACACAGAAAAAAAAAAAAGTTATGGCTCTCGGGACTGCAGCGATGCAAAAACTTTGTTTTCCTTTTTGAATAAAAGTGTTTTTTTGTGTAAAAGCAGTAAACCATAAAAAAATTATACAAATTGGATTCGCTTAACGTATCCGACTGTGAGTAAAAAATAGCATTTTCATTTATACCAGAGGGTGACCGCTGTAAAAAATAAAAATAAAAACACTATCAGGAATGCTGTTATTTGTTCAAAAAGCCTCCCCAAAAACCCTTTAAAAAAAAGTGATCAAAGCATCATATGCATCCCATAATGGTACCATAAAAACATCAACTCATCCGCAAAAAACAAGCCATAATCAGCCCCTGTATACAGAAAACTGAAAAAAAGTTGTGGGGGTGTCAGAATAGGACAACATAAAACGCAATTTTTTATAGACCTATTTCTATTGTGTAAAAGTAATAAAACATAAAAAACTGTATAAAATTTATATCATTGCAATTGTACCAACTCCCATAGTCAAGTTATCACATCATTTACACTGCACGACGAACGCTGTAAAATTGAAGCCCAAAGAACAATGGCGGAAATTGCGTTTTTTCCCCTTTTTATGGCCCAATGCTAAGAAAAATATTGAACACCCGGCGCCCAAAAATGCACAATACTTTCCCTATATGAATCCCGAGGGGTGTTGAATCCAAAATGGGGGGCCTTCGGGAAAGGGTTTCACTGTTTTGGTATTTTGGGGGGGCTTTGCAAAGCGAATGGGGCCACCAAAATCTGCTTTCCCAAAACCCCCAAATAAGCTCCCCCTTTTATCCCCCCTGCCATGCCCCCAAACAGCAGTTTACACCCTTGGGGTTTTTTGGCCGAACTTGGAAAATTGTGTACAAAATTTTGGGTGTTTTTTTCCCAGGATTCCTTGTAAAAAGTAAGCATTTCACTTAAATCGCAGTTTGTTGGAAAAAAAAATTTTTTTTATTTTCCAGCCTAACGCTAAAAAAATTTGTGAAAACTGTGGGGTGATTACCCCCTACACCCCAATTTTTTCCTTAAGGAGTGTAGTCCCCAATTGGGGGGTCTTTTTAGGGGTGTTTATTAAGTTTTAGCCCTTGGGGGCGTCCGCAAACGGAAATGGCGCTAAAAAAAATCGTTAAGAAAATGAGACCCCAGGTCCGTAGGTGCTCCCCCAGGGCCGCCATCAAAAAAAGTTGGGGCCCCAACGCTGGGCTTTTGGGGCCCCCCCCCCACTCTGTCCCTGGCCCCGCCCCCCGGCGCCCCCAACCCCCCAATCCCCCCCCCATCCCGGCCCGTCCGAAGGCCCACCCATCCCCCGGCCAAAACCATACCCCCCCGGAAAAAAAAAAAAATGGTTTCTCGGTCACAAGAAAAAAAAAAGAAATTTGCACCTTGTTTTTGGATTTGTGTTCTTGCTGGATTATACAAGGTACAGTCTATCTATATTTTTTTGGGTCGTTATATAGGGGTCCGCAAATACCGCCACATGTCACCACTTTAATGTTATGCCCAAACCAGTATAGCCAGACCAATATTCCCAAGCAACAATATAAAAATACAAAAATAATACCGCTCCCTTCATCCCATTGCTGACTAGCACCACCTAGTGTTACAACCAAATCGCTAAAAAGACCAGTATCTAAAACAAACATTAAAGCACCTAATAATTCCCCCACATCTTAAAATTTTTCCAAATAACAATACTGAATAATACCGCTTTTTGTTATAAATAAAACCTTTACATCAAGACCAAATTTCCTTTATACAGTGACCCTATAGTGGTTGTTTTGCAAATGTTTTTACTTTTGGGGCCTATGGGAAAAAAAACGTTTGTTGTGGTCGTTCACTTCTCTTTTTTTTTCCCAAATCGGCCCGACTCCATGTGCTTCCTGTCCCCATCGCCCTGTAAAAATTTTAACACAGGCCCGAGCTCCTTATTTTTTTTATCTTTTTCCCCAAACCGAGTGCCCCCTCCCCCCAGTAAAAACTCCCCCCCCTTTTTCCCCCCCCCCCCCCGAAAGCCCCCCCCTTTTTTTTGGGGCCCCCAAACCCCCTGTAACCCCGAGTTTTTGAGTCCCTCCTGTAGTTTGAGCCCCTCCTTTAGTGTGGGCCCCTCCTTTAGTTGTAGGGCCCCTCCTTTGTTGTGGGCCCCTTTTTTGTAGGGCCCCCCTTTGTTGTAGGGCCCCCCCTTTGTTTAGGGCCCTTCCTTTAGTTGTAGGGGGCCCTTTCCCTTTGTTGTAGGGCCCTCTCCCTTTTGTTAGGGCCCCTCCCTTTTGTTGTGAGCCCCCCTTTTTTAGGGCGGGCCCCCTCCTTTAGTTGTAGGGCCCCTCCTTTAGTGCAGGGCCCCCCCCTTTAGTTCTGGGCTCCTCCTTTAGTGCAGAGCCCCCTCTTTGTCAGGGCCCCTCCTTTAGTTGTAGAGCCCCCCCCCTTTGTGGGGCCCCATCCTTTATTGTGGGCCCCCTCTTTACTTGTAGGGCCCCCATCCCTTTTCTTTTTTGGGCCCCCCTTTACTTGTAGGGCCCCCCCAATAGGCAGGGCCCCTCCCAAAAAGCGCAGGGCCCCTCCTTTAGTTTAGGGCCCCCTCCCAAAAAGTGCAGGGCCCTCCAATAGTGCAGGGGCCCCCCCTTTTGTTATAGGGCCCCCTAATAGTGAGGGCCCTCGTATAGTGGAGGGCCCCCCCAATAGTGCAGGGGCCCCCTCCCCTTTTTTGTAGGGCCCCCTAATAGTGCAGGGCCCCCGTTTAGTGGTGGGCCCCCCAATAGTGCAGGGGCCCCTCCTTTAGTTGTAAAGGCCCCTCCTTTTGTTTCAGGGCCCCCCGTAGCTAATTACTTACCTGGGGCTCCCCGGGTCTCCCGTACCCCCCCGGTGAGAAACAGGGGCTCGGCAGGGGGGCGTGAGTCACTTCGCCGGCCGCCTGCAGGCGATGTACCCGGGAGGGGCAGGGGAGGCAAGCTCTCCCTGCTGCCGTTCATCTTATTTTTTTGCGCGTGACGGCGTGCATACAATTAAAAGAGAGCTTGTGAAGCAAGGGGGCGGGGCCCGCGGCGGCGGCGGGCCCCCCCTGGCCTCTCAGACCGCCCGGGCCCGGTACAGCAGTACCGGTTGTACTGCCCTATCGGCGGCCCTGGCTCCTCCTCCTACTCTGAGGCTTCTGGTTGAGCCAAATAATGCACTAGGGCCACATATGGGATATCTCTGAAAACGCCAGAATCTGGGGAATCAATATTAAGTTGCATTTCCCTGGTAACATCTCCCGTATTCTTGTGAATAATGTATAAAAATTAAAAAAATCTACAAAAAAAGCGAAATTTTGAAATTTCACCTCCACTTTGCTTTAACCCCTTAAGCCAAACGCCTGAAAAGTAGTTAATGACCGGAACATTTTTTCAGTTTTTCCCTCGTTGCGTTTCAACAGTTGTAACTTTTTTATTTTTTCAATGACGCAGTTGTATGAGGCCTCGCTTTATTCGAGACAAAGTTGTACTTTATGGGGGAATAGTTTAAGTTCACTTTATAAATAATTACAGTATTTTTTTTATTTTTTTATTTATTTATTTATTTATTTTTTTACACCATTCACATTTTCACACTTTTAAAAACTTGTTAGATTAATTCTACAGGTTATTACGATCGTGTGGATACCAAATATGTATTTGGTTTTTTTTGTGGGGTGTAATTTATGTACAATTATTTTTTATTAAATATTTTATTTTATTTTATTATTTTTTTTTTTTTTTTTTTTTTTAATACTTTTTATGGGTTTTTTTGTACTTTTTTTTTTTTTTACTCCCATGAAGGGAGAACTGTTTTACATTTTTTTAATTTTTTTTTTAAACTTACTAATATATTAGCATATTCATATATGATAATACATGCTAATCTGTGTCAGTCTGACACAGGCGTGATTAGGACAGCACACAGTGCATCCTAATCACTGGCTTCCCAAAAACACAGACCAACTCTGGGGCCACGCTAGGCCCCCAGAGCTGACTGTGCAGTGGTCCCTGAGCTCTGTCGGGTGACGGGCGTTCGATCACCCGACAGAGCAGGGGATCCCTTTGTTTTGCGTGCGGTAACGCACCGCCGCAATCAAAGGGGTTTTAAAGCATCGGGTTGCGGAGGTTTCCTCCGCTCCCCGATGCCTGCAGGACATGCTTGGGATTGGGGTTTGTTTAGGTACGCCCCGATCCCAGCGCAATTGCGGCCCCGGGCGCCGCAAAACCCCAACGTCTGCAGCGACTTTCAAAAGGGTGTCGCTGCAGACGAACGACCCGCACCAGCCGACGTCTAAAGACGGTGCGCGGTCGTTAAGGGGTTAATTCCTGTGAAACACCTAATAGGTTAATAAACTTCCTAAACATTTGTTTTGAATACTTTAAGGGGTTGTGTTTCTTAGATGAGGTCTTTTTATGGGGGTATCTAACATACAGGCCAATCAAAGTCATGTTAGAACTGGACTGGTCCCTAAAAAAAGTATATTGCAAATTTTCTTGAAAATTTGAAAATTACTACTAAATTTCTAAGCCCCCTAATGTCATAAAAAAAAGACATTTAAAAAAATGCTGCCAACCTACAGCAGACATATGGTAGATGCTAGTTATAAACTATTTTGAGTGGAATAACTATCTGTCTTAAACGCAGAAATTTTTGAAGTTTGAAATTGGTAAATTTTTTTACGTACTTTGATATTTTTCACAAATAAAAGACATTTTTTGGAGCAAAATTTCTTACTATCTTAAAGCACAATGTTCACGAGAAAACAGTCTCAGAAATCACATGGATAGGTTAAAGTGTCAAAGTTATTCTCACATAAAGTGACAGATGCTAGATTTAAAAAATGGGGCTCTGTCAGAGAGGCCAAAACTGGCTCCGGCGGTAAGGGGTTAAGTCAATAGGTAGTAATGTTGCCCACCATTAAGTAGGAAGGTATCTAGACCCCAGTAAGTAGGTATACAGGTCCACTGTAGGTAGATATCATGCCCCTTCTGGTAGATTTACAGCCCCTTGTTTGAAGATATACAGCCCCCAGTAGGATATAGCCCCCTGTAGGATATATGGTCCCCTGAAGGATATAGCCCACTATAGAATATAGCCCCATTTATATAGCCCTCTGTAGTATATGGCCCCCTTAAGTATATTGCCCTTCTATATATGGCCCCCTCTAGGATATAGCCCCCTTTATTAGATTGCTCCTTTTGTACAGCCCCTTTGTATTGCCCCCTTTTGTACTGATCCCTTTGTATTGCCCCCTTTTGTACTGCCCCATCTGTATTGCTTCCTCTATGTTGCCCCCTTTTGTATTGCCTCCTCTGTATTGACCTCTCTGGTTTTGCCCCCTTCTGTTTTGCCTCCTTTTGTTTTGCCTCCTTCTGGTTTTCCCCCGTTTGTTTTGCCTCCCTCTGTTTTGCCCCCCTCTGGTTTTGCCTCCTTTTGTTTTGCTCCCTTTTGTTTTGCCTCCCTCTGTTTTGCCCCCCCTGTTTTTGCCCCCCTCTGGTTTTGCCTCCTTTTGTTTTGCCCCCTCTGATTTTGCCCCCTCCACCTCTTTTGCCCCCTCCACCTCTTTTGCCCCTCCACCTCTTTTGCCCCCTCCACCTCTTTTGCCCCCTCTAGATATCCATAGATATATACAGTAAAAAATAGTTGAAAAGAAGTATTACAAAACGCTACTTACCTTTCCGCGCTTCCCGCTGTGGTCCGCGATCCGGGAGCTTGTTTCCGGCGCGAGCGGCGTGACGTCATCACGCTGCGTACGCCGGGACGTTGCTCCCGTGATTTTGTAGGCCGGAAGCCTACACGCTGCCTGCCTAGGAAATACAGCGGCGCAGGAGGCGATTACATCCCCTCCTGCGCCGCTTAAAGATGCGGCGGGTCCAGCGGCCTCCTGCAGAGCGACGCGCTGCCCGGACCCACCGCAGGGACTGTCGCTACACTGAGCAGGGTAGGCGGCTGCCCCGAAGGGCCCCCTGAGCGTGAGGGGCCCCCCGGGCAAGCGCCTACCTTGCCCAATAGAAGAGACAGTCCTGCCAAATAAGCCGTGTGAACATGGCCTAACACATTTCAGGGCATACAGTGTGTAGTATAATTAGATTCAGTGTATGTTATAATTTACGCAGGGGGTACACTATGATCAGCATGGGGTGCAGTGTGATAAGGTGATTGCTATATTGTGTAGTGCTATACACTTTATGATATGGAGTCGGGGGGATATTGTATTTGGGCTGGTTGGGTTTGAGCACCGGGGCTGCTTTGTAGTCCCAGTCCAGCCCTGCGGTTGGTCCTTGTTTCTCAGAAGCTGCTCGACAAGGCAGAAGTGTAAGGCTATGTTCACACAGCGTAATTGCGGCGCGCACAGTACAGCCGCAATTACGCCGGGTGATTTGGGAGCTTGCGCTGATCAATGCATACTCCAGCGGCGTGGGGGGGCGGAAGCCCGCCGGCCCCATTGACATTCATTACTAGCGGCGCGTATTCGCCTCAAGTAATTGACATGTAATTTATCTCCCCGCGCGTACAATACGATCGTATTGTACGCCTGGGGAGGGGAGGCGTAATCCATAATTCTCTGAGAGCCATGGATTACCGTAATTCCGTATTAGAGCGCAAATACGCCCTGAAATTAGCCCGTGTGAACATACCCTAAGGGAGCGTCCACACGGCAGTAAGCAAATACAGGCCGGATTCTGATTAAAGAATCCGGCCGGCATTTTGACATCTTTTCCGTGGTTTTGGGGGACGGCTTTTGTCTGCGGTTTGTGGATTTTCCCATCCCAGTTCACATATGTCCCATTTCCTCCCGAAACCCCCGGGGCAAGAAGAACATTTCCCAAATTTTTGGAAACATGGCAGTTCAAAAACCGTCAGGGGGAAAACCGGCAGTGGGACTGGACGGATTTTTTTATTAAACCCTTTCAGATACGAATCGGGTTTACGACGGCTTTTAAAACGACCACAAATTTCCCGTCGGGGGAAAAAATCCCCAAGTAACAGGGAAAACATATGCCCTTTTTTCGGTTGAAAATAGTTGCCAACTTTTTAAAATGAAAAAACGGGGATTTGCATGGACAGCCCAACTTTTCGGTATTCCACACCCCCTTTAAAAAAAGCACACCCATGACCTAACTGCATAAAGGGTTTGGGAAAAAAAAGGGAGTGCCCTTATAGCCCGGTAGTAGCCCCCCATAACCCGGTAGTGCCCCTTACAGGGGGTAGATGCCCCCTTGAGCCAAGTAGAGCCCCTCTTAGCCATTTGATGCCCCCCTTTGTTTGCCAGGTAGGTGCCACCCTTTTCGCCATGTGCCCCCTTTGTTAGCCAGGTAGTGTCCCTTGTTAGCCAGGGGATGCCCCCCATTGTTACCATTAGTGCCCCCCCTGTTGCCAGGTATGCCCCCCCTTGGTACCAGTAGTGCCCCCTTGTTTCCGGTAGTGCCCCCCTTGTTTTTCCCGGGAGTGCCCCCTCTTTGCCAGGGAGTGCCCCCCTTGGCCAGGTATGCCCCCTTGTTGCCAGGTATGCCCCCATTTTACCAGGTATGCCCCTTTGCCGGTATGCCCCATTTTTGCCAGGGAGTCCCCCATTGTTAGCCAGGATGCCCCCTTGTTGCCCAGAATAGTGCCCCCATTTTTTCCCTAGTGCCCCCCTTGTTGCCAGGGAGTGCCCCCATGTTTGCAGGTAGTGCCCCTCTTTCCCGGTAGTCCCCCTTGTTGCCAGGGAGTACCCCCCCTTTTGCCAGGTAGTGCCCCCCCCTTTTTGAGGTAGTGCCCCCCTTTTGCCCGGTATTGGCCCCCTTTTTTGCCATATGCCCCCATTGTTGCCAG